>VYXB01001585.1:328549-361741 GCA_013397135.1 Pachyramphus minor
CCCCCCCGCAAAAAAACCCCTGGAACAAACAAAACAAAAAACCAAAACCAAAATACCCAAACCAAACCACACAACCAAACAAAAAAGCCCAAATAAAACAAACAAAAACAACAACAAAAACCAAACCAACCAACCAACCAACCAAAAAACCACCAAACCCAAACTTACCAAAGCAGGCTCTGCACAAAAAAACAAAACTTAGGGCAAGGTGGGTAGTTCTCCCCTTGTCTCTTGCTGAGATTTCCAGCACCATGTATGAGTCCTGATGGCTAGCAATAAAGCTGTTTTCTCTCCATTAGCTTGATCTCTTTCCTCTCTCAGCTAATGGTGGTGTCACTCTTCATGGCACCTCTCTGTGCATGGAAGAGGGAGAGAGGAGCTACTGTCAGTGTTGCAAGACATTTGGCTGAAAATATCTGCAGCCTCAGAGTCTGCAGCCTACAAAGAAAGCACAGAGCCTGAGGAGTTGCTGAACGTACAGACTAGTACATCTAAAGTTTAGTGAACAAATTCATGGCATTGCAGCTGTTGGGACTTCAATTGTTGAATTCCATTTGACTGAATATTTTGTATTAAAAAAAATACTATTGTAGTGAATCAAGAAGAATTTGGACAACACAGGCACAAGAATTGGACTCAGTGATCCTAGTTAGGATATTCTGTGCTTCTGTAAGGAATGAGTAGAAGTACGAAAACTGGAGTTGTTCTTATTGCTGTGATAGTTTTAGCAGGAGTGGGAAAATCCAAATTCCACTAACATAGTGGAAAATAACTAGTCTATTTGGGTTTTATGTTGGGGTGGGGGTTTGGGGAGAAAAGCTGTAATTTGCCTAAATATTATTAGGTATTTCCAATTGACATATATAGAAGAAAAATTAAACAATTGAAAATTGCTTTTGCATCTTTCTCAGCATGGGTCATTTTTCAGTAATGTGTATGGTTATAATTGCTCCATTCAGACCAACACTGAATATTTTGATCCCTTTACATTTATGAATCAGTCTTGATTTTGCCATTTCTAAAGTATCACTCTTTGCTTCCCAATTATAGCAATTTTTCATTCTTGAATCATATCCTATTTTCTCAAGACCAGAGATGTGTTGCTACAACTATCATTTGATGCTTTGAAGTTTTACTAAACACTTATAATTTCTCTGCATGAGGAATATTTCAAATTACATTGTGGTTTGCACAGCTCATATGTTTTAAACAACTGGTGAGCATATGTTATGGCCCACCTTACTGGAGAATACTTACATACAAAAGCTGGTTCTGAAGAACCTCTAACGATTTTTGCCACCATGCAGTAAAGGAGAAGTCTAGAAAAAATATCCTGAGTTTTACCATTTCATTATGTAATTAAATAGCATGTGAGTACTATGCCTTTCACATTCTAATATTTAACATCATTTTAGTTTCTGTACATTTTAGTTTTTATCACAGTTTTACTAAAAATGTGAGGTTACTTAAAAAAAACAAACTACCAAAACTCAAATTTGCATAGGTTTGGGTTAAATCCCAGATTACCAAATGTCCTTTAGCTTTTGTGAGGAATAGCATCAGTCAGCACAAGAATGCTTGGGCTAAGGCTTGCTCTTTGCTTCAGCCACTTGAGGATTAAACACTTCAATTCAAGTGTGATAGACAATATAATTTTGCTTGTTTTGTGCTCAGTTTACATGTTAGGCCCCTTTATAAAAAGGAGTGACTCAAGGCACTACAGTAGTAGGGAGAGGGGTCTCCTCATTCTTTGTTGGGCAGAAAGGACTGGAGGCTGCAGACTATGGGAGAAGAGTAGTATAGCAAGGAACAAGGAGCTGGGATGTGCAGAAAGAAGACAGCCAGGTGTCAGTGGTGATGACAAGTTTCCTGGGCTCCAGAAAGAATGTCAGCATTTGCTGCAGTTTAGAAAGGTGCTGACTTTGCTGAAACCAAACTCTGGAAGTATGGAACCACCTTGCACAGACACAGTGAGCAGAGAGAGATTGGTTTACAAAACAATTTCATTTCAATTCTGTCTGATCTAGTCTCTCTGAGTTAATCAGTCCAGTAGTTTATTAAAAGAAGGGGGAAAAAAGAAGAGAAAAAGAAGAGGCTTTTGAGATTGGCATCATTTTGATTCTTATAAAATTATCTTTTAAAATGTCCTTCAGAATGTTCTTGCTCATTAGGGCCCCATGACAGTTACAGAGTCCATAGCTCCTTTTGTAGTCACCAGAGAAAGGCAGGCATGTCCTAGAGTGGTTAAGCTGACAAGTCCTGCACACTCCTGCAAGGAGAGGAACTGCCTTTTGGATGAGTGTGTTTTACCTTCACTCCTTTGGTAAAATCAGCCTTTAGACAAGCCCCATTGTTTGGATTTGTACTTCCCCAGTCAGGCTTTTAAACTCAATAGGGAAGATTTCTATTGCAGAAATTTAAATTACAGTGAATTATGCTAAATTACTGTCTTCATGTAGAAACACACACATAAAACGAATTATGTGTATTGTGGACATGGTAGTACTTGGAACTACTGTCTGAATCATAGAGAAATGGTGCTACAAAAGAGGAAGGTACTTTAAAATGTTTCCTAATTGGTGAAGAGAGAACAAAAGCAACGGTGGTTCTGGGCAGGCAAAAAAAAAGCTGTGAAGTGCTTACTTTTACCACAGACTGCTGTATTTACTTATGAGATTCTGTGTGTTTTCTAGACCCTCAGCTAAGTTCGCAGCAGTCAGTAGAAAAACTTCTGTTGACATTATTGATCCCAAACTTAGGCCCTGGTTTTCCTCCCTAGCTGAGTGAATGTTTTGTGCTCTCTAAATGTTATTTTTACCACTGCTCCTGAATTGCGACTAAGTTTTCTCTATCAAAATGTTCTGTCTTGGTAAGCTGCCTCTGGCATTTGCTCAGAGGGTCCTAGGCTCTTTCCTGACCAGTGCCTTAAAGTTTTGTATGTAGGTTAGCTCTGATTTTGCAAAAAGATCCTTCCATTTCTTTTATTTTTTAAAAATTAAAGCTGTGTTATGGTGTTGCCAGGCCATGAAGCTATAGTTGAAGCTCCTTTAGAATTTCTGTTTTAAGTATAACTAGATCTCAGTTGCTTTACAGAGCACTATTTGAAATCATGGATGGGTACCACTTCAGGTGTATAATGTTTTGAAGAGGAGATGTGGACAGGGGGTACATTCATTTCTTCATTAACAACTTCATAGTTGGGAAATCTATTGTAACATAAAGAATGTGAATTATAGGATGGTGTAATATGAGCTAGCTTGGGAATGAAGTTGTGCTGTGTCAAGTAAACCTTTTTATTAGCAGCATCACCTACTTGCTTTTTCTCAGTCCGCTAGAGACAAAAAAATATTACAAATGTTTTAGAACAGAAAAAAATCCTCCTTTGAGGGATGAGCTCTCTTTGTTCTTGTGTATGTAAAGCCTTGGTGGCTTCATTCAGTTATGCTGAGTTTGAAAGAAGAAATTTAGAAAAAAGCAGTAATGACATCGTTGTGGCTTTTCCATTTTGGCCACAATGTGAGATGGGATATCTTTATTCTGTCTGAGAAAGATAAGAGTCTGTGAAGGCTGGCATTGCACAAGATGACACAGGCAAACTTTTCCTCTGGCTGTCTCTCCTGTCAGTGCTTGTGCATGGCAAAGAAAATGGGAAGTTAAAAGCCAAACTGAAAGAGGAGAACTTAAAAGCAACAAATAAACACCCGTGAGGCTGTGACTAACACAGCCCTGGAGGTGCTAGATGATACAAGAGAGCAAAATCATAAATACCACATGGTTTGTGATCACTAAAGCTAAATAACTCAGGAAAGATGTCTGTTTCAGGGATACATTTTGTTCACGCTAAATTGAAAGCAATCAACTTTACCGAAAAGCATGGAGCATTGCTATGGTTTCTTTTGGTTATGGATTGTCTTGTCTGGTTGTTATGAAAAATAGGAACCACAGTGCACATCTTTCTTCCATTTGAGGTGAAATTAAAACCGCGCTGTGCAGACAGCAGGAGCTGCATATTAAAGCATTTGGCCCATTGAAGAAAATAATTGAGTTCCCTGTAAGTCTTTACAAGGACCTTCAAGTAAATGTGGTAGGTTTTAGGTGCAGCTGGTTGAATGTGCTCTTTGGCAGTAATAGTTGTGGAGATACATCACACTGTAGGCAGAGAATAGGACTTAATATGGTCACAGCTGATCCTGAGAGTCAGACAGTCTATGGAGTTCTTTCTTGGAGACAGAAGGCAAAGAAAGTGACTCTGGAAATGGCTTTACCAGGTAGATTCTGTTCTAACAGAGAAGATCTCTTTTGAAAAGTTGAAGATGGAAGGAAATTTGAGTGAAAAAGCCCCCAAATAATTGCATTTACTTTCCTGAGAACAGAAAAGATGGTGGAGCAGCAGGGTAGGGATAATGGCCTTGGGAGAGTATGCTTTACCTGGTCTGGGGTTCTGGTAGGTACCTGTACTTGGGAAAAATAATGTAAAAATGAAGGAAAGTGCCAGGATAGCTGGCAGTTATTGAAAGACATTAAAAACACAATATCAAATTAGCTGATGCAGAGAAAAAAATAGAAGCGCAGTAAGAGGCATGTGAGAATGCATCAGGGTCTGCTTCTTTTAATATTTCAGAATGCCTTCAAAGAGGAGAAACAAAAATGCTCAGCTAAGGCATTTAAGGATAACTTCCCAGGGGCTGATGTGGAGACTGGTAAAGACGAGGTTACTAGAGAAATGAGATACAAGAATATTAAGTATATGTCGTTACAAAATGAGGAAAAAAAATGGCCTAGGGAAATACAGACCAATCTGCTTAACTTCGATACCCACAGCAATTTAATAGAAACCATTGTAGAAATACCCAGAACCCAGTAACAGAGTAAGTGGTTGATTTGGGTTGGGTCAGAACAAATGGTATTAATAAAATCTCTTTGTTTAACAGGATATCTGCTGTAACAAGGGGAAAGCAATAGATGAGATATGTCTTTTGTAAGGATTTTATATGGTCCCGTATGACATTCTTGTGAGAAACATGTGGAAATACAGAAATTTCACATAAACAATAAAGCAAATAACCTCTTTCTCATAAAACTGGACTTAGTTTACTTTTGGGCTGGGAGAATCTCAGGGTGGGCATCTGCTTTTGTCTGTTTCTGTTCAGTAGTAACTTGAGTAGTGAAAAAAGTCCACAGAAAAGTTGAAGTGGACACCTAGTTTAATTACAGACATATTGGAGAATAGCATCAGATTCACAGTTGTGAATGCCAGAGGAATTTTTTTGAATCACAGAGAGGTGATTCATACAAAGTTCTGCTATCCATAGCAAGAATAAATGGGACATGCCTGACCATCTGTGGTTATGCAGAAGGCGATTCTCTGCAAAATGGAGATTGTTCTGTTCAGCTTCTCCCAGTGAAGACAAGACTTCCAAATGAATTCCCTCTGGAGTTTGGGGGCAAAACGTGTCACAAACATCATTAGCAAATTGGAGGCAGTCTAAATTGAGAAAACATGGCTAATTTCAAAATATTACAACAACTAAGTTTGTACAGCTGAAAAAAAAAGAGGAAAAATGATTTATCATGACAGTAGTCTGACAGAGATGATATTAAAGAGAAAATTATGGTAATTTATTAGCAGATACTACTGGAGGAAAGGGCAAAAATAATGCGATTTTGTTGGAAGCAAAAATATTCAGGTTAGATAGTAGGAGAAATGCTCTATCAGGCTAGTGAAACACAGAAACAGACTACTTAGAAAGATGGAATCTCCCTCAGTGGGAGACTTCTAGGAGTGAGTTAGACAGACATCTAACATGTCTGAAAGTACCAGGTCTCTATACATTACATATGCGGTGGACTAAGTAATTTCTTAAGGTCCCTTTTACTCCTCTGCTTCTGTAGTTTTATGATGATGAAACAGCAACAAATAAGAATCTTCTGTTCTTACAGCAATAAGTACAAAAAGGAAGGTACAGTCAGCTCAGAGGTTGGCACTGCTGCTGCACTGCATGCTTAGGGGAACAGGTCAGATTGTTGATCTATTCTAAGAACAGGAAAAAAAAAAAGAGATTAGTGCCTCAGATGCTTTTAGCATTCTGATGTATGATAATATTAAAGCAATGTTGGACTTTTTGATAAGTATAATTCATGCATGCCATAAGTTGTGTATATGTTATGTGCTAGCCAGTCATTTATGTCTGTGCAGCCTGTAAAGATAGGGAAGGAAGTAATTGTAATTGAGCCACTCTTTGTATTCAAGCTATTGAAGTAAGATGAAAGCACCTTAACAACTGCAGGATGCAAACAAACATTACCTGACAGCTTAGTACAGATGTGTAAGTCCAGAGCAGTTGGATGATTAAAGGCTGTAATGGCCCTAACAAAAGTGCAAATTGAGAGTTTTCTTGGAAGGGAAGCTCTTACTGAATCCTTATTCAATGGGCATCAGAATCAAGAAGAGCTGAAGAGGAGAAAGGTATCAACTGGGTCAGATGAAGAGTGACTAAGACTGAAAAAGAATACCTGCATGACTGTGATGTGATGGCAATTTTAACTGACATTTTATGTTTTAGGATCATTTTATAATTTTTTTTTTGCTGAAGTTAGCTTAGCATACTAATAGCTCAATTAAAGTAGCGCAGGGTTGTGGCAGATGGGTGGGTGGAGGACTGCATGTCATCCCAGTATGAGTCTTTGCCTTTTTGAGTGCCAGAAAATCATAAGGGAGGAGCCCTTTGCTACTGCTGTAGAAGAGTCATAATCACCTCTTTTGATACAGCTATTTATGGCCATCGGAGTTACAGCTCTCTGAGAGAGGTTTTCACATGGATCAAGCCTTCTATGAAATTATTCTTTCCATTGGTCTACGCATGCAATATTTCCTTGGTTCTTTCCCAGTCTTTCTGCTGTCTGAATATCCAAACTGGGAACTGAATAGTTTAAAATTCAAGTATTCTGAATCATATAAAAGTACAACCTTTGGAAGTTATTTGGTCCGGCCCCCTGCTCAAAGACGCAATGTACAGGTTTGCCTTTTCAATTCAAGTTTGAGTATCTCCGAGGATGGATATTACACAGACTTACAGTGTGATCTGTTCCATGGCTTAACTCAGTGGGAATTTTTTTCCTTTATGTCCAATAGAAATCTGCTATCTTGCAGTTGGGAATTGTTGCCTCTCATCCTTTGCTGTGTTCCACTGGGAAGATGTCTCTTTCTTCTCCACCCCTTTTTAGGTAGCCCAAACAGTTCAGTTTACCCTTCTTTTAGTTGCTTGTTGTTGCAGGTAATCTTTGCATTCTGTTAGTGCAGGCACAGAAGATACTGCTGGTAAAGAAAATACCTGTAAATCACAAAGGAGCAATAGAAGTGGCTAACATTAGATTGATGAAAATTGCTCACATACAAAGTTATCAAGATGACATTTCTAAATAGCTTCCTTGTGGGAAGATCACTGATATCCACTGTGTCTGACAGGCTGGACATTATAAGAATCTGTCCCTTTAAATTGAGTATATGTAAAGCTTAAAAGAGGGTTTCTACCTGATACAAACCTCAAGAAATGCATCTGTGTATGCAATAGAGAATGTGTGTGAATGTGTGGGTTTCTTTAGTGTGGGAGAGAGAAATAGAATTATTATTCTCTCCTCCCAGAAGAGCCCCTGTCTCATGACAGGTGAAAGGTCATTTGATTTGGTGAGTTACTTTGATCTTTAGGGCAGGAAACAACCCTGTGGCAGAGCTCAGATAGACATGTAGCTTCTGCTGTATGTCTGTGTCCTGAGTTCTCTGTGCATTTGTTGTTCTCTACTTATAGTGCCTGTTATCAAGGTATTCTGAGGAGATTTTACCAAATGATGTAGAGTAATGACACAGACTGATTATCTATTTGGTCATGTGAGTTCATGGTCCTTGCAACAAAATAATAGCTGTCAGCACCTCCCTTCTCTAGATGCTCACTGAAAACTAGGAAGATCTTTTTTAAAAGTTATCTGTGTTACCTTCATTATTTGTTGGCATCCAAGCATTACAGTTAGCTTAATTCAAACACAGTGACTTTGGTAAGAGGCTACACAGTTTTTTTAATGTGGGCAGCTTGCTATTAAGAAGCAGCAGAGATCATAATTATAAGCTGCAATATTTAAAACACCCCTGGAAACTTTCAGTCTGGCAGTACTGCTGCATAATGTTTATCCCATAATCTCTCATTAAACGATTGTATAAGTTAAGGTAATGTGATTTTTTTTAATGATTTAGGTTTTTTTACTCCTTGAAGTTTCTATGTCGTGGGCTAGATCTTGGTCAACATCCCCAGTACTAATTTGTCTCCCCCTGTATTCAGATTCCTGAGCAAGCTTGGTCTAGCCCTGCATTGGGCAGCAGTGTTGTAACTTTCTGTAGCTTCTTCTTTTGAGAGGGAAGAGAAGAGCCTCACTTGTTATGAGAGGGACTTTTTGAAGTGTTTGTGATCCATTTCCGTTGAATACACATGCAATTTGATCCTCTGAGTCAGGAGAAAGAACCACCGTTTCAGCTTCAATTATGTGCATGCTTATAGGGACATGTGAAAGCTTCACCTGCAAAAAACAGACAGTAGAAGTAGGAAGTTGGACTGGATACAACATTTTACCCGTGACAGTAAAAATAGAACAAGGTTAATACTAACCTGTGTCATCCTTGTCGTCATCGTTCCCCCCTCCCACCCCCACAGCGTAGAGCACGCACATACAGTGTCTGCCATAATCTCCTTTTCTAATTGTGGTTGTATTCCAATAATCCCTTTTCCTCTTTATACCTGCTTCCATTCTAATATCTAGCCTTTTTTTCCTGTCTTCCTCCTATACTGGTGGTCTCAGAAAAGTACAAATTGTCTGATGTAAGTAAAAGTACAACTCTTTGACACAGAAATAGCAAAAGAAAAGTTGCCCTGTGTGTATGCAAGAACCTACATCTATAACATCCTCAGCTGAACTCCATCTAAGCAGCAACTCTGCCTTGGGGATTGGTGGAGGATTTCCATGGTGGCATGGCTGACTTCTGGGTTCTTTATTTCAAGACCTGTTTAGCTGACCTTTTACATACCAGGTTCAGTTTTGGCTCAGATTAAAATAATCACAGTTTTAGTATCTTACATTACCTGATATTTTAGATAAGTGTTATCTTATAATGCAGATGTTTATCTCATAATAGGGATTTATGTATTATGAGAGTAGTAGAAAAATTAGTTAAAGCAAGATGTTTAAGAATCTAAAAATTAACATTGCTGAGCCAGGCAAATAAATTCAGTATTGGCTTTTCTGCCTAAACATTAAAGAATATAGTTTCTCCCTTCACCTGCCTACAAAAAGAATATATTACTTTTTGTGTTGGTTTTTTTACCTTGAACAGAAAGGCTAATAGGTATCCAGTTCTATAAAGAAAAAAGAGGATCCATCGGTAAGAAGCAAAATTTAAATATTAGATAACTAAGAAAAATGGTTTGAAGAATATCATATGTGTAATTTATTTCACAGTTGGTTTTTTAGTAGTCAGACAGTTTCAGTGCCCTGAATTAAAGTGCATTGAATGAACCAGAATTGTTATAATCCATTTGGTTTGATTAAATATGTTGGCAATGTGGCAAAGTTAGAACAATAGAAACCCTGAAAAGATAATGTCATTGTAAAAAAATAACTCACTTGAAAAAGTCAATGGAGAAGGCAGACCAGCATGGCTAATGACAGTAAATGAAATCCTGCTTGGGAATCTGATCCTTATCCAGCAAAGCCCTTAATCTCATCATTTAAGCATATGAGTTCTTCTTTCTCTAAGCATGCATATTGTCCCACTTAGGTAAGGGTGAGGTTAAGTGAGTTCCAAGATTGTCGCCATAGAGCTCAGCATCTGTCAAACCAGAGCCCTGGCTGACCTGATGAGGGAACCCATCTTGCAGCAAGAGTTATGTGTGGAATGGTATTTGTGTAGGCATTCACGTGGTACAAGTTCAGTGCAACCCAGGGGTTCCAAAGGTAATCAGAGAATTATTGTTATGTTTGGGTACAAAGGGATATATAATGCTTTATACTGTAAGGTGCAAGTCTTTTTGTAATTGCAGCACAAAAAAAAAAAATGTAGAGGTATAGAAGAACAGATTAAAAATATACAAAAGATTCTGATGTCTGGAATTCTGCAGTTGAAAGGTTTTATAGATAAATTATGCCCCGATTTAAATATACTTCAAAAGTAGTGAAAAGGAATTTCTGTTTTGTGCTGCATTTTTAAAATGTCTTCCATGGGTATTTAGTTTCATGTGAAAATCTACTAGATGACACAGTATAAAACTTACAATTTGTTTTACTATTTTGTTGGAAACAGCTACGCCTTCACAGAGGCAATGGCTCCTCAATCAATGAGTATTGTCAGTGCATTATGGATAGTTTAAGAGCTTAAGTACCGATTCCATCTTTGCAGGTATGTAACTGCTATGGAGGTAGTCACTAAAGTGTCATTGTTGCTTCTTCCTGTGGAAAAATTGTAAGTGATAAAAATGAACATGAGAAGTACTGCAGGTCTAAACTAATCATCTGTGTGCTCACTATCATTTTTAGAGAGCAAGGCCAGATCTGTTCTTCCCACACATACAGGACAGGACGGGGCTTTGCAGGAGTCTAGCTGGACCTTAGACAAGAGAGAGGATTGTCCAGAGTAGTTTGTGGCTCTGCATCTGGAACAAGAAGCTGACAGGGTTGATGCTACAAGGGCTATAGTCTTACACCAATGGCACACTTTGTTTCAGTGGGAGATGAGACCTTTCTTTCCACAGTGTTTTGTCATCTTCTGTGGTGCCCATCCCTTGTGTATCACATCTTTCTACACTATGAATTCAGTGCTGCTTGGCAAAAAGGGCAGCTTTCCCCTTGGCAGGGACATTTCTCTGCTGCCTGTCTTCTGATGCCTTAAATCCATTTAATGTTGTACGTAGCTTTTGTACCTGAGAATTGATGCGGTAATAATCTGCATTGCTGGTGAGGTGCACATGATGAATATAAGAAGCAATTAGTGTGCCCCACAAAACATGTCTTCACAGAAAATTTATTGCACTGTAAGCTATTTCTGTTTCAGTGAAAAGCAATCAGGTATACAGGAAAACAAAGGGATGGACTGCTGTACTTGTGTTTGGACAAGAATAATTACATGTAGAAAGTAGCAAAAAAGAATTGGCAAAAGTTGCTGTGTATGTTGTTTGTACAAATGGTAGACGTAAGGACAAATTTGCGGTTTGCCAGTTTACTAGGAGCTCATTTGGCTACGGAGACAAAAACTACTGAAAACAAAACCCAGGTGGCTGCTCCAACACTCTAATTCCTTTTTATATTTCCTTGATGTTTTGTAGCTGTGCAATGGTGGATCTGTGACTGATCTTGTGAAGGGATTTCTGAAGAGAGGTGAAAGGATGAATGAACTTATAATTGCTTACATTTTACATGAAGCTTTGATGGTAAGATAAGCTTTCAGTGAAAGTCAACATTCAGCTCATATTTTTTCCTTAAATGAATGAAGATCACACCCCCACTAATACAAATCACTATCTTCTGTTATAGCAGTGCTTAATGAAGTCAAGGTGATGTGTAATTCAGATGGTTCTTTTTAAGCAGGCAAGGTAAAGAACAGTTAATCTGTTTGGTTCATTATTAAGAGAATGAAAATTGATTTTTGACCATTGATCGATTTTCCTAGTAAATACAGTTCAACATCGAAATTGCTTTTCTTTTAAGAAGTAGGGGAAATATAATCAAAATACAGTGCAACTTCTTATGTCTGGATCCAAAGTATTTTTATAGTAAAATATCCACATATCTAGTGAATTGAAGTATCACTGCAAGTACGTTTTTTGCTTATCAGGATCAAGTGTCTTTATTTATCATTTTCTTGTAACTTAAGTTTTACTTTTTCCAATGAAATTTAGGCCTTAGCAGTTTTCTTTGAGTTTATGCTCTAAAGGTATAATGTAGGTTTATAGTGCTATTTTTCTGCTTTCATCTTAACATTTCTATTTGACATAAAGTGGGGCAACTAAAAAAATATCTATTCCGTGTGGTGTCCCAAATGGTTTTCCAGAAAGAATGACATCTCTGTCTTTTTGCATTAAAAAATGTTTTAAACTTTTTCATACTTTTCTGCCACTCTGTTTTTTCTGCAAATGTATTACAGAGGAAAGGTTGTTTTTAAAAAGTTAATGTTTACATCTCACCATCCAGGGACTTCAGCATTTGCATGAAAACAAAACTATCCACCGTGATATTAAGGGAAATAATATCCTTTTGACCACTGAAGGAGGAGTCAAGCTTGTGGATTTTGGTATGTTATGTTTGCTTATTTATACAAACAATGTTTTACATCTGAAGTATCAAAAATAAAATAAAGATTAACCAGAAAATACTATGTTAAGTTTTTGTTAAGGTTTTGAGTTCTTCATTAAAAATCACTTGGATAACCAAAGTTCCTTTTTTTAACTTGATAGCCTTTTTAATAATTTTAATAATTCTGTTTCTATAGCATGGCTAACAAATAGAAATTGTAATATGGTGGTGGTAAGTGCCAAATGCTTTGGGGCACACTGTAAGTGAGGTGGCAAAGTAAGTTAATGGGATTCCAAATGTGGTTGATGTACTGTACATGTGCTCATGTACTGGGACTCAGTGAAATTAGGAGCTGATAAGAAAAAGCTTCATGTTGTATAAGAGAACACTTAGAACTTAACTAAATAAATAGATGCATATATTTAATTAGTTTGATTTAAAACAAATCAAAAGATACTTGAAGGCAGTAGAGAGGGGAATATTATATAGGTAATCCCCACTTTCCAAAGTCTGGGAACGCTAACAGATTTTGGCAAATCTAAATCTAAGAATTGGCATTAAAAGGGTCTGTTCAAGTCTGTTATGCCTGAAGTGATTCTCGAATGCTGTCACCTGGTGTCACCACCAAAAGGGAAAAGGAGAGACACAGGTAAGTGGGTGGAACCTGTAGTTTACCAGCCATACCACATTGATTTGCCTTAAAAGTGTATTGACTGTTGTTTTATCTGAGGGGCATAAAAATTTGCAATGGCTGTTATGAACTATTGTCTTCGGATACCATACTGTCTTTTACGTTTTATTGGTCTTATTTTATTGGTTTTATTTATTTTATTGGTCACTATTTAACAGCACAGCAGACACGGTAAATAAAATATTCCATTCAGCAAATGGAAAATCTTTATTTTTCCTTTGCCCTCCTATTTTTGTAATGAGATTGATTCAATTGATACATAACAATTGTTTAAACAAATAATTTTAACTACCTTTAGTATAGTATCTTCCTGCCTGTAAATTGTATTTATGCAGCTCTCATTACTTCACACGTAGAGTCCCCACAACTGTTAGGATTAGTAATTCTTCTGAAATGTCATGTATTTCTGTTATATTTCCCAGATAAAATCTTCCATTGGAAAGTCTGGAAGTTTAATGTGAGGCAAAAATCAATATTTTTGCCCACAGGCTTTTAATGTGTTGTAGATACTAATTTTTTAAGGTGTTGAAAGCAATTAGAGCTGCATAGGATCAATGCTTCTGAAAATGAATTCACTTATGCAGATGTCAAAACATACAAGCTGTAGGGATGAGGACCTGAATTCTTTATTCCCCAGGTACTGCAATCTACTGATAAGGCTGTAATTGAAAAATAATCTTCAATTCTTGTGGGAAAATTACCATGTCAAAACACAGATTAGACCATGCACAAGAAACAAATATACATACATACACATTTATGTGGGTTCAAAAGGGGCCTGCAGTACCTGCAGCAGTCCTTTCTCTCAATGGAATATACGAATGGCACCTTAACTTAGGAATGGATTGACATTTCCCCTGGCTTTTTTTTTTTTTTTTCTTTCTCAAAAAACCCCACCCCAATCTGAAGCCAATAATTAGTAGTTTCAAGTGGAAAAAATGTATACAGTCTTCACAAAATCACCATGGAAGACATACCAGTCACCCTTCAAGCTGCTGTTTAAGGTATTCAGCTGGGATTTGGGAGATTTGTGTCTTCTACTTAAGAGGATTTAAACCCACGTTAATCAGATTCTGAGATCATTTTTTAGTCCGGAATGTGAGTTGATCAAAATCTCTCATGTTGGCACTGCTACAGACTGTTGTACATAAACATTTATTGGATCAGGGATTGAAACTCATAGCCATCTTTTATTATACAAGCCTGTGAATTGGCTTCAGAATATGATAGATGCACAGTCGCAGTCTCCTTTTTTCCCGGTAAATACTCAGAGGAAGAAAAAATTTTAGTTTAGAGTGAACAAATTATTACCTAGGGCCAAACACACATGACCCAGGAAGTGAGCCCTTCCCAAGAAAATTTTGTCTGTGCCGTTCTCCTGCGTGCTGGGTGCTGCTGAGTTGTTCCTGAAGAAGCCTTTGCTGTTCTTCCCTGATTCTTTTTATGGTGGTTTTCTTCTGAATAGGTGCATAAAACCTGTATCTGAAAGAAGGGCATGTGAAGTACCTTATGGGACACGAAACTAGAAAAGACCTATTCTCAGTCTGTGTGTGTTGTGCAATCATTTCGCTTGAACTTGTGCCTTTGTCTTTTTTTTTTAAGCATCTTTAGGAATTTTTTAAGACTCATGATTGAAAAAAAAGCCCCAACCAGTGAATTAAATCACTTTCGAAAATGGGTTTTCTTTCCCTCTTTGTACTCTTTGAACTTGGTGTGTGGTGTACTGCCATTGTGAGACCTTCCTTGCACAGCAGTACCGAGTTTTCAGCAGCTTTATTTTGTGGCGCAATTTATACACATTGCCTTATGGTCATTGTACCATAAGTATTTATGTCTGCTAGGACCATGTTTTCTGAACACTGAAGAGTCCATAATAGATAACCTTCACAACACCTGTATGGAGAAGTGAATTACTTCAATTCCCAGTTAAGAGCTGGGGATCTGAAGCTTTGAGAGACTGAGTTGCTTGAGGTGACACATGAGGTGTGTGGAAAAGCTCTCACAAAGTCCAGGCTAACAGTTTGAACTGTTCATTTTTCTAGAGTACTGATAGTTAAAGAAATGAGAAAGACTTTGACAGAACACCATGGCCGTGCCTCACCCAGATTGCTTTGAAGAGTGAAATTTTTGCTTTACCTTAAAATTCTGCTGTAGTATTACTTAATCACCCCAGTAATATTTTCATATCTAAGAAACACCCAATACCAGTATAGATTAATGATGAAATCAAGTCCAGTACCTGGAAGGAGCCTATAAGAAAGTCAGAAGAGAGACTATTTACAAGAACATATAGTGACAGGGTAAGAGAGAATGGTGGTGAGGTGGGAGCAGGTTGCCCAGGGAGCTGTGGATGCTCCATCCCTGGAGTGTTCAAAGCCAGGTTGGATGGAGCTCTGAGCAACCTGCTCTACTGAAAGGTGTCCCTGCCCATGGCAGAGGGTTTGGAACTAGATGACCTTTAAGGTCCCTTCCAAACCAGGCCATTCTGTGATTCTGTAACATCTCCACATCAATGCTTCTGCAGTTCATTTGCTTATCGAGGAGCTGTCAGAAAAAGTTTTAGTTTAAACTGTTCAAGGCACAAGAATTTTGAAATACTGTTACCAGTGATGCATTCTCTCTCCTTACATCCATCCAGGAAAGAGAAATAAAATACTTTTTATTTTCTACAGATAATGAGTAGCATCCAAAGGAATCTATTGTAAGTACATCCCCTGATCACAGATTCATTCCCTAAATTCATTAAACTTCTAAATATATGAATAGTCCATATTTTCTTTGTAAGTGAAGAAGGCTGACTGAAAGCAGTCTCACTACATGAACGTTTGTTTGGGAATTAGCTGTTAGGCTGTTCTGGTAGAAAACCTTTGGGGTAGAATCTTACACCTGCAAATCACAGCAATTATGCTCCAAGCCGGGAGCATCCTCTACCACATCATATACTTGCATTATGTTCAAGTGTAGCTGCTATGTTTTCAGTACAAGATAGGGACTGGATAGAAAAATATACATTTAATTTAAATTCCCTGCAGCACTTGCAAGAGTGACTGCTATATAACTTATTATGTAAAAAGAACTGGAGCAAGCAAGGTGTGAACTAAATTCCTTTTTGATAAATATTCTTAATTATGTTCACAGTTGCTTATTAGTTCTGGGAAGGAACTCTTCTACATCCATTTCTCAGAACTCTTGTTGGATGCAGTGGATTGATGTTAAAGAGGCACCTTTCAAATGAAATATCAGCCTCTAAAGGTGCAGAAAAGTACCTTACAGAAATTTCAAAAACTTTTAGCATGTAAATCTAAATAATTGCTGTATACCTTTTGAAAGTCGTGTGACAAATTTGCTGCCTAAATATCTGTCAGTGTCTGATCTTTTTTCATCAGTTAAAAAGCTGGCCTGAAGTCACTTGCACACCTCATCTGTAATAAAAATTCATATATTCATCTGCATCTTATAATGTGTAACCAATTTCATAGGAAGCTGAGGGTATAACATCTGCATCTGCTGACAAATACTGGCTTCTTTGAATAGTCCCTCTCAATTTAGTTTCTTTTCTTAAAATCAGAATGATGGACAGAGCCTTTCATGTATTAATGTTAGTGTAAGACACAGATCTATTATGTCCTGTTCCAAAATGGGAGAAAAGAAATTTAGCTGTATTATTATTTTTATTATTTTAACTTAGGTCTGAGAAAGTCCAAGTGACATTTCATTTTGAAAGATTTGAAGTTATTTCTGAAATCCCCTGCCATTTCAGTGAGTCTGGGAGCTTGAAAGTCAGAGCTTTTCATGCTTATATGTTATCGAATGAAGAGAATCCTAGAGGACACAACTCCCTGTCAGCAAACTAGACCAAGTTGCTGACATGTCAGGAGTCATGAAAGAAAGAACCATTTTTCCACTAACAGTTTTGAAACCCTATAGTCAGGTGGCAAGAGATTCTTTGAGCTACAAAGAGGAGACTGTAACATTGATGGAAAATTTCTCTTCAGCTATGTTTTTGGGGGTTGACCTTGTGGCCTGATCGTCTTGACCAAGAGCACAGGTAGCTCATACTTCTTTGGGACTGTTGAAGCCTGCTGTCAGAGACTAGAAACACCTCAGGATGAGCCTTGGACATGTCCAGAAAAAATATAAGTGTGAAAAAAACTCCACTACTTTGGAAATGCATAGTTTTCCAGCAGCACTTTATTGCTGAAGGCCATGCCTTTCTATGCATCAAATGAAAACAAACTTGCATACCGCATGTAATTAGACTTTTGATGTTATTACTCTGAAAGGTCATTGGGAAAAAGAAGAAGACAGATAGATATTAGAAATATTTAAGTTCCCATAAGGAAAATAAAATGTGGGAGGACTCATTAAATCTTTAGAATTCAAGCCTATTTCTAACTAATTACATGAGATCCCATGATTCCACATAGGTTGCCCAGCACTGTAACTGAGGGAAAGGGTATATTGAAAAGGATTGGAACTGTCCATTCTCAGTTGTTTCTCAGGCATTCTGTTAATGGTACTTAAAACTCTCCATCATTAGAGGCTCTGGATAAGCATCCAGATAAGCTTTTAACAGGTAAAGCAGGTTCCAGTGGAAGACATGGAAAAAAGGGAATGCAATCTCACTGCTGATGGCAGATGGTGGAAAATTACAAGCTGTGCTGCATGCACTTAATAGAATAATGACTTCAAGGATTCCTTTAGTACTGTGGATAAACAGATTGCGTAATTAAAACATGTATTGTAATATTAATGGAATATATAGTGACGGTAAGATGATTTTCATACTTCAAACATGTTTAGTTTGTATTTTTGTGCTTTTGTTTCAAGGTGTTGAATTTTAAAGTTTTGTTTGAATATTGTCTTGCCATTCCAAATGCAGTTTTAGGTATCCCACTTTGCGTGTAGCTAGCACAGTTTTATCATGGACCTGAGTCAATTAGAGATTTAACCTGAGTGTTACTCATTGGGGAAAAAATGGATTGGGGGAGGGAATACTGTATTGCTCTGTTTAGACTCTGAAAACTGACATTACTTTGTTTAATACTTTAACTATTTCTTTTATGTAACTTGGAAACCACAAGTAGACAGAGGTCCGCTTTTGTGTTTGGAAAGTAATTAAATTATTATTTTGCTATGGAGAGAATGATTATTCTTCTTTTAAAGCTATTTGCAGTCTTCCAAAGTAAAGAGCCAAGGAAATCTTAATATTGGCCTTCTTTAGATGGCCTTCTCGTTATTCAAATTTGCAATTTGGTGAAACCAGTCAATGGTAAGACACTTTTTTGGTAGTGTATTTTTATTTTATCTCTATGTTTACTTTAAAATGCATACATAATTTCATTTCTGCAATTCTAAATGAAAGTATTAATTTCATAATTCAGTTGAGTTATTAATTTTTTTCCCCTAGAAAGAGTAATTCTGCCAACATTCTATTTTGTCTTAGTAGTGGTGCGCTACTTCTTCTTTACAAATTATAGTGCTTTACAACTACTAGTGATCAGTAACAACTGATCAACATTAGTTACAATGCACAGGTGGTTTTGTTAAGTTTTGTTGCATGATATTTATGCCTATTCTGATACAGAAATACAGTCCAAAATATTTAAAATTCTGTGACTGTACTAAACTGGTTGAGTTTTTGAAGTGTAGATGAGCCAGCAGCTTCTATAATGATAAGGCAAGAGAAGTAAAATCAGTTACACTATACAGCCTGTCCAAAACAGTGGGATCAATCTCAATGTAATTAATGAGTCTGTTAAAACTCCTTCTTAATAGTTCCGTCTACTTAATTGTTTACCTTTCCTGGTTTTGTGATGCATGAGGGCACTTTCTTCTGATCTTGTGGGGAAAAAGGCATCTGGAATCTTGGGTCAGAGGTTGGTGGGGAACCACAGCACTGAGCTTCATTCTTTCCCTGTGACACCTCACCAGCCCCCATGTCCTCTTGCAGTGACACGGTGTGAGGCCTCTCCCTACCACCAATAGCCTTGACAGATGCAGTTTGTTGGCTGACCACAGATCAGCCTGGCAAGTGTCTGTGGCATGGGGCATTGCAGAGGGAGGGAAGGCTCCCAGGACTGTGCAGAGAATGCACATGGTACAGGTTGGGCTGCAAAGGACAGGGAGTCTAGAGCCACCTTGTGCTCAGTGAATAGGTTGAGAAGTCAGTTGTGAGTGATCCAAGTTTCAGTGCTGGGGCATTTTAATGTCTGTCCCTTTTAATATACATCATGTCCTGCTGACATTGAAGAGGAGCTTAGCATGACCTTGAGTAGTTTTTCCAAACTTTTGTAGATTACTTATTCTGGAGTAGTCAGAATATCCCATTTCATCCTTTTCTGCTTGCCCTGCATTAGCTATAAATGCTGTCTGAATCATTCTGCAAAAATGAGACAATTAATTAAAATAATTTAATTTGAAAGTATTCAAAAATAAAATAATTTTCTTTCTGCCCTTAGCTTACTTTAAGCAATGAGTCATTGCAAGGCTTATATTTGCCTTAGTCATTCTAGCATGCATCCATAATAAAGCTGTCTGCTTCACTGATTCAGATCAGAACCAGACTGTTATTGTGTTGTCATTTCTGCATACCATATAGTATGACATTCACATGTTGCTGCTAAAAAGCATTTACTAGGAGAGTATGGCAGAAGCCAATAAAAGTAAAAGACTTTGAAGAAAGCTTTCTTCATGAGCAGCTTGTCAAACTGCTTTGAACCCAATCAAAGTAATAATTCCAAATTTTTCAACCCAGAGTTAGCAGGGATAAGATGGATTGCATTGACTTGAGCTGTGGAGCTTTTTCATTGTTGAATGTTTAATTCTTTGTTGAAGGCTTAATCCTTAAAAACTTATTTTATGGGCCATGTTTGAATGAAAACCTTTGTGCTGTCCAGTACCAAAAACCAGAAATCATGTGGCCAAATGCTATATCCAGGATAAGCTGTTCATTTGGTCTTTCAAATATTTTCTTCTATTAATTCACATAAAGATGTCACTGATGGCTTAAGCATTAAAGAAGCTTGATGCTGAACGCTGGTATCATATGCCAGAGACACATGAAACAAGAAAACAACCCTTTCTGGCCACCAAAGACTTCCTCTTGATTTTCTCATGGTTCACAAAATAGTAATCTCTTGAGGTTATTAGAAACGCTCTGGTCTCATCTGTGTATACTAAAGCCCATTCATTTTTTACCTGAAAGTTGATCCCAATGACTCATTCGTACTGAAGTATTCCAGTCCTGAGGTTTTTAAATATTCTGTTCGATTAGCATAGGTGTTGCCAGTATCCCTGATTATCATAACAGGAAAACCATGTCATTGAACAATGACAAAAATCTCCAGAGCTTTCCCAGTCATACAGAGGAAAAAATCCTTTTTGTGTCTCAAAGTGGCAGTCAGTCTGAAATCTAATTTATAAGGGAGGTGGCATCTGAGACGAGGACTTTCATCGCCATCATACTGTACCACACTGCATGTAGTTGTACAAATCCCTGAGGCTCTAGAGAAGACTAGTTCTCATATCTAAATGCATCTGGCCAGTTGTGCATCAGGAGAACAAATGTTCCTGTGCATCCCTTCCAGGAAACCAGCTGAAGCCCCAAAGCATGAGATTTGATTAGAATCATTGGTGTTGTGACGCACTGAACTGTCAGTAGCATGCGGAGGGGAGTCTGTGGTCACCTGCTTTCCTGGAGGCTGTGGAGAGAAGGTTCAATCAGAATCACAGAGTAAGGGAAGCTGGAGTATGCTGCCATACCATCCTGCCCATTCTTGGATTTCTTAGAGAAAGAAACTGTATTAAACCCTTTTTTTAAAAAAATATTATATATCTTAGAAATGTAGTGAACATTCTGCCTTTTTTTAAGTCATAGTTTGCCATTTTATTATCAGTATGTACCTTGTAATGATTCTGTATCTGATTTAGGAATTTAATTTTTTTCCCTGCATGTTTCAAAATGTCTTTTCTTTGTCTTTAATCTTTGTGGTGAGTTTACTGTGAAAGCTACTGGACTTTGATTTCTTTAGCTTCCATTTATATCACCCTGTATTTGGTAGTACAGATTAACTTTTTTATCTCCCTTTTACTCCACACTTCTTGGTTTTGTAGTAAAAGCCATGGATTTTTCATCTGTCAGGCAGTTCACATACATGGTCTTCTTAGATACTAAGGTTTTGATCTTTCTAGGGTTGTAAAGGGCCATTTGGTTATCTTTTGGATATGCCTATTTCAGTTAAAAATTTGCATCCGCAGTGTGTGTTTTCCTGAGGGTTTGGGAAACTCTGGTTTTCAACATTAAAACATTATGTGCATTTAAATAAGGCATAAAGACAGAGAATGCGGTGACAAAGGGTGTAGAAAAGGCTGAGGCACTCAATGTCTCCTTTGCCACAGTCTTTACTTGCAAGATTGGCCTTCAGAAAACCCAGATTCCTATAACCAGTGGGAAACTCTGGAGCAAGGCAAACTTATACTCAGTAAAGGAGGAAAAGGCTAGAGATCATCTAAAAGAACTGGACCTACACAAGTCCATGAAATGCACCCAAGAGTGCTCAGCTAAGGCTGATGTCTTTGCAAAACCACTGTTAATGGTCTTTGAAAGGTCTTGGAGATTGGAGGAGGTTCCTGAAGCCTGGAAGAAAGCTATTGTCACTCCTGTCTTCAAGAAAGGCAAGGAGGAGGATTCGGAGAACTACAGGCTGGTCAGCCACATTTTGATCCCTGGGAAGGTAATGGAGCCAATAATCCTGGAAATCATTTCTAAACATATGAAGGGCAAGAAGGTGACTGGGAGTAGGCAGCATGGATTTATGAAAAGCAAGTCATGCTTTTTGACTGATTTGACTGATTTTTTTTGACTCATCATTTCAACTTTCTTTCCTGTTTCTTTATTTCCATCTTATTGGTCGGAACCTGGTTTTAGTTCAAGATTTAATTTGAGCAGTTCTCACTGAACAGAAGTTCTCAAGCATGCTTTTCTGGCAACAGCTCACTCAAGAAAACAAAATCTCCTCTGTGCTCTTTTCATTAAAAGTCTACTTTTGAGGTCAGATGGTAGTCTATAAGGAATTCTGAGTACTGATGTTCTTTCATAAAGCCTCTGAAACATCTCTTGTAAAGTCATAAAATCAACCCCTTTTGTCCTTATGGTCTGTTAATAACATTTTCTACTAAACATCTCTATGCTTTCTGTCCCTGCTAAGTAAGGAAACCTGGGAGAAGCTCTCTGATTTTCTTTTACAGTCTTAGTTGGTATGCCACTATTTGCAATACAGTTAAATGTGATTACACACCTGGTGTGTTGTGATGTTTGCCATTTGGACTATCAGAACTGCTTTGTTTTAATCTTGTTCTTTCCCTGTTGTCTTTTTTCATATGGAATATGAAGGAATTGCACTTTATGAGGATTTTTTTAGCATTTTTTATGCATTTCAGCTGATCTGTCGGAAATATTCTGTCTGGATATGTACCATTACTCCAATACAACCTGAAAGAAGTAAACAAAGAAATGAATGTCAAAGATAGCAGCAATTACAGAGGAATTGAGTTATAACTCCATCATCGTTGTAGGGGAAAGTAACTACTTTCCTGTCTGCATCTTGGCAAGAATGGTGGCTTCTTCTCATAGTGAAGCTTAAGGTCGTAAAGGAAAACCTGAAACCATTAGGACCTATTGCCTCCAGATCTAGCAAAAAGGTGGAGTTGAGTGATTTATTAGGAACTGCCTTCACACCTTTGTGCAAAGAGGCAAAGAATGAGAGGCCACTTTTTGCATTAAACAACATGAAACAGGAATGGCAAAATATACCTGACCAGCAGGCTTAAGAGGAATGCAGTGTAAACTTCTGCTGCTTTTTTACATCTGTTTCTCTAGGAAATTAAAGAAAGGTTGGGAAATAATTCAAAGCATTTCAGCCTGTTTTGATCTGCAAGGTTACCAGTGTGAGCAGTTTTTGATCCAGAGACTAGCTTGAGGAGGGATGGAGTTAAATGTTCTTAATCTAAAGAAGGTCACAAAGAGGGTGCTTTAGTAGTGAACTTTACAGCAAGGGCACAAATAAAGAAGGGATAGGGAAGAGCTAGACTAAGGAGTGTAAGTACCTTGCCCTTTGGGGTAAGGTCGCTGTGCATGAATACAGTACCTAACGTGTTGCAAATGCCATCTCCCTGCCATGTGTGGAACGTGAATTTAGTACAATTTATTAGGGTTTACCATTCTGTCACTAGCATCAACCACTAAAATATGAATACTTCTGTCAGAGGAACTAATCATAAATCGATGTTGTACAGCCTCCCAATTTAGTGTCTACTAGGCACTATGAGACAAATCGTCCCCAATAATCAGTTTCTGCACTGTTTTCTTTTATTGAATGCTAAGGTCAGAAGTAGGTGACTTTATTTGCAATGTTATTCCAGTGTGCCAGTTTTTGCAATGAAAGCTTGAATAATACTCATAGTATAAGTGTCCTGCTTTCCAGTTTTTATTAGTAAAATTATGCCTGAAAAAAAGAAAAAAGAAAAAAGAAAAAAGAAAAAGCAGCTATATATGCTCAATATTTTCTTTTCAGTGTGCATTGGTTGCATATTAATGCATTTATAAAGCTCTTAACTTCCGTAAGATTTATGATTTGGTTGTAATAAAACACCGTTTTATGACATATTTTTGGTTTCCTTAGGACAATATTTTTTTGCAACAAAGCAGTAGTAAACGGGAAGGGGAGGAGCAAGATTTTTTTGCTTGAAAATATATAAGTTAAAAAAAGCTGGCGAGCTATATGGTTGACTGGTTACTGAAATGCTGGAAGAAATGTTACTAAGTATGGAATTACATCATCTTTCCTCAGTACAGAGAAAAAAGCCCAAGGAAATATCATTTGTCATAAGACCTACACTGCATAATCTGAAATGCCACTTTAATGCTAAGAGCAGAAGGATTAAAAAACCCAACCAAACAAAAAGCACACAAAACCCCCAAGAGTCTACAGAAAGTAGTGGTGAGCAATTAAAATTAAATCAGTTTTTTACAGAAATAGAAGAAGGGTGAGGAGGAAAAAATTCTTCAGTTTATTTAATAATTACAGTTCAAAGAGAAAAAAAACAACAGACAGACAAGATTGAATACATGAATGTTCCTTATCTTTACAGAAAGTTATGATTATTTATAAAATCTGACACTGGAATCATAAAAATTCAGTTAGTGTCTTTCTTTGCCTGCAGATCTGAATCCCATTTCCTTGTCCAAGACTGCAAAAAAGAGCTTTGCACAGGGGACTCCCACAATACATAGAAAGGGAGAGGGGCGAGTAGCCTCAGCTCCCTCCAAACCTGAGGATTTCATGTAATGATGTCTGTTGGCATCACTGCAATGGTTTCAGACCTGTGATGGTGTGTGCTTACTAAATGACATGTTTTTCTGAGGGCTTAGAACAGCCCCAGACTCTGTGAGCCGGAAGCTGGACTTCAGACAACTCCTTGAGGTGGCAAAAACAAAGCCCCTGCTTAGCTGAGCTGAAGCAGGATTGATGGACTTTGTGCTAAGACTCACATTGTCCTGCTTTCCGTGGTGCATAACACTGTATTGGACTTTTTGTAGAGAAAAAGATCCAACTTCCTCAAAGCTGGTGTAGACTAGAGGGAGGCAGCCACAGAAGCAGTAGTTGCACTTGCCTCAAGGGTTTTTCTTGCTGCCTGTATTTTCAGATGTTACATTCATTTCTGTGATGGACAAATGAAGATATTTTGTGAATCAGAGCTGAACATGCAGCTTTAGAGCGAAAAAACAGATCAAGCTCTCCATGGTTTCCTGACTACACTGGAAAAAACCAAACCAATCAAATTCTACCGAGGCAGAGGTTTACTTAATATTTCCACTGGGCAGTTAATGTGAATTGTTCCTGTTATGAGCCATCTGCAGGGTTTTCAGGAAGATAAGGTCAAGCATGTTCAAACCAGACAGAGTTGAAACTGGCTGGTGGTGGTGCTCACTGGAACTTCATGTGTTTTGTAATAATGAAATGGCGCTCACAGAGTGAAACAGCGTTGTCTTTTTTAAAGAGAAAGCAGAGGTATGTATGAAGGCAAAAGAAGGGAGCTACAGTGTCAGGCAGATGGAGGTTGATGCATCTGTATATGTAGAGCACAGGGACTTTCTGGACATCTATAATATCAGCACGTTAGAATATGCCCCTGGTGGACCTCAATGTTGGTTATTACTCAAATCCATAATAGTTTAGGACTTGCTAGCTGAGGGGCTGTTTCTCTCCATGTGTGGACCTCACAGTTGTTTGTGACTCATAAATCCATAATAGTTCAGGACATGGTTGCTGAGGGGCTGTTTTTCTCCATGTGTTATACTCTTCCCTTTTCATGCAGTAGAGTGATTTCCAGCTGATATACCCTGGTTTTGTAAGGAAGGAAGTTGGTGGCAGGCTAGTCAGAAGTGTGTTGCAGCCCACTTGAATTCCTAGTGTTTCAGTGTTTTTTAATTTAAAACTGCAAGGAATCTTAAACTTCTGAGTTCACTTGCCAGCTCTTGGCCTGAAATAGTTAATTCGTTAAACTACAGCTCATGTTGCAAAGCTGATTTGTAGGCTTGTTGCTTTGAGAATGTGCTTTGAGCATGGAGAGACTCCTGCTTTTGTAAGAATTTTTGAGGTTTCACTGTTTTGTTGTTGCTTTTTTATGACAGAGTAGTTAAGAGATGAGGATAAGTATCTTTTGTAGTGATAACCTGAAATGTAGATATAGATATAGATACAGATATAAAATGAAACAGAGTTTAGTGTCAGTACTGAGCATTAAAAGCTGTGGAAGGTACAGTACTTTTCCACCCTCACTAAAGTGCTTTACTGCTCTCCTGATGCAGGAAAAACTCTAATTAACCAGTCAAAATATATAGAGTCAGGTTACTAATCAAACACTCATTTGGGACTAAGTCCTGGTCCTACTGAAGTCACTGGAAACAACCGATATGGAGAACCTCAGCTGAAGTTCTGTGTACCTCTGAAGACTGGGCCTCTCTTTCCAGAAAACTGGAAAGATGTATTTCAGATTTGACTGTGGAGGAAATTGTAGCATGACAAGACCAAGACATCACCATTCAGAGGGCTGTCTTGAATGGAATTAGCCATTGCTCTGATCGTAGCTTCCCTTCATTCTTCCAGGTGTGTCTGCTCAGCTGACCAGCACTCGTCTCCGTCGGAACACCTCCGTGGGCACCCCATTCTGGATGGCTCCAGAGGTTAGATTTATGTTTCAGAACATTTTGTCACTGGTATCCAAGCTGGTGTATTCTGCATTTCTGCTCTTTCTTTGTCTTTCTTCCTGACCGAATGTCTTTTCACCGAATGAAACAGCAATGCAATTTTTTAAAAAAAAAAACTGTTTAAAAACTTTTTTCTTACATGTTTGCAAATTAAAATGGCATTTGAAATTGTGAGCTGAGAGCTAGGGAGCAAGACATTGAATGGCTTACTAAAATGTTAAAGAATATGGAGTACTACTATTTGATACTTTCCAGCCTTCCAAGCTCTGAAACTATGGGTGTCTCATTTCCCCATGGATGGAAGAAGCGAGCCCAGGGTGGTACTATGATGCATTATAGCTTCTATTTTTTGACTTCTACACCTGGAAAGTTTTTAATACTATATATCCATAGCTGACAGCAAGAAACAAAAGAGGTTATTATGAATGAAGTTTACTATGATTCTGTGGAGATTTTTCCAGCCTGAAATTCAAGCATAGAAAGATACATTTTAAGCTGAGGCAAGGAAAATATTTCCTTATAAATAAACTTATCTACTTATGCTATTTGTGTCCACAGAAGCACAGGCAAGTACATCTGTTTATAGCACATGTAACTACTCTGTTTATACACATATATATTTATCAACACACTCTGTTTATACACATTGGTCTAGCCATGTAACTAATGGCATACATGTTGACTTAGATCTGCAGCTAATGCGATGAAAAATTTTAGGTTCATCCAGCACTGTGTATGAGCTGAAATGTATATGAAGTGCTATGGTCTAGTAACCATAGCAGTGTTGGATCAAGGGTTGATCTTGATGATCTCAGAGGTCTTTTTCCAGGCTGGTTGACTCTATGATTCTATGAAATATCTTGACTGTGATCTGATGGCAAACACTTTGTCCAGATCTACTTGATCTGGAAATTGGCAGACTTGGCTGAATAAGGACCCAGTAAGAGATAGTGAATTCAGCTTCTGCTTTCCAGCTTGTTTCACTTCATAGAGAGAGCAGTATAGCTCCATTAATTACTTCTCAGGAATAATCCATTTCACAGAGTTGTAGGGTTGCTGAGTTTTCTTCTACTTCCTCAGCCATGGGATGCAGTTTAACACCTTCACCTGAAAAAGCCAAGGATTTGTAGCCTTTTGTCAGATCAAGGAACATCTGGCCAGAGAACCTGGCGTTCATGGACACTTGCTTTCTTTAGTTTAAACATTGCTTTTTTTCAGCTTTCTAAATGTGTGCATGTTTATTTCACTGAATATCTCCATCCTGTAAGAAATTCCCCCAGCTCTGGGAGTACTCTTACATTTGGACATTTGAATATCCAATGACTGTCCCAATCTTTTACTCCAACAGGTGATTGCCTGTGAGCAGCAGCTAGATAGCTCCTATGATGCCAGATGTGACGCATGGTCACTGGGTATTACTGCAATAGAGTTGGGAGATGGAGATCCACCCCTTGCTGATTTGCACCCCATGAGGGCACTCTTCAAAATACCAAGGTAATATCTTAATCTGTTTATTTTTTGGCAGGTTAGACTGAACTTTTTTCTTAAATGTTACTTTTCTTCAAACTTAGACTGTATAAGTTTGTGGACTTTTTTCATATTGTTTATACTAGGAGGAGGTTAGGAATACTTTGTCCAGCTGTATTTTCTGCAGGCTCTGCTTCAGCCATGTGTGCACGTTGAGAAGTTCAGAGCTGATTGTAGCTACATTTGAGAAAAAGTTGTAAGGCCTTCTCCTGAGGCCACGAGTGCAGGACTTAGCTGAGTCCGGTATATTCTTTTACAAAGAATTACGTATGATAGAAATAGTCTTAATATGCTGTTGTGGTGAACAGGTTCTATACCTGCTTTTAGGAGTTATCTTCTATCCTTTGAAGCAAAGGTTGTTCCACCACTCACATACATTTAGGCTTCAGCTTTTCATTAGCTTGTGCTGCTTCTGGCAGTTCCACCACTGCCATCTTTGAGCAGTGCAAATAACACCTTCTTTTGTGTTTTCTTTGAAGCTGAAGATAAAAGTACCCTAAGTGCCACTTACAGCATTTCAAAGAACATGAATCTCCAAGTCTGTAGGGAATGCTCATACCGTAGATTGTGGATTCCACTCTAACAGTTGGAGCAGTACCACAACAGCTGCTGAGACCACATAAGTGCTTTGAGTCCTTTTCAACCAAGACACCCAAATTAGTTTAAATTACATTTAGATTTAAGAAATCTTGGCTGACTTGGCACTGAAGCAGAGTATGAATGCTCTTCTAACCCTTGCTTCCTATGGGAAAAGGAAACTACTGTGGTCAGTCATTGTAGCTAAGACTTCAAATATACTTTTGGCTTATACCCTTACAAGTACTGGGCACCTTGCTGCCCTGGAGCAAATACAAGTTTAATACCCTTTCATTACATTGGGTAAAACCTGAAAGCAATAGACAGAACATTATGCAGCACTTAAAGAAAGGTAGTTATGATGATTGATTGAAAAGAGACAGCAAGTAACCTCAACTGATTGAAAAGAGACAGCAAGTCACGTCGTCTATTGGTCATTCATTTGTCTTCATGACCATACTCTCAAATGCCATTTTGGAATGGAAGAAAAGTGTCAAGACCATTTTAACCAAATTACACCTAGAATAAACAGCTCCAACAATAGAAAAAAAAAGAAGTCATATCTATTTACAATAGATCTGTGTTTAGACTTTCATTTCTGATTATCTTCTGATGAATGGGAAATAATAAATAATGAGCCAGTTCCTTCGGGCAGTTTGTTCAGCAAGTTGATTAATTCAGTCCTTCTGGGAAAACTTAAAATCAAATTTATTTTTAAAAATTCTCTTAAGAAAGTATATTGTTTCAGGCTTGAAAAAAGAAACTTGACAGTACAAGTGAATAGTGATTAATGGGTTGTTAGTTTAATTTCCGTTTATTGATTTAATTGAAAAAATTATAGTGGTTCTCAGCTACACTTGGTAGATCATCTTGATGCTATTTCGCCTTATTAGTTACGTAAAGTAGGAGAACCAGTGAGGCATTGCATCATCTACCCATGCTGCTTTTACCCGTGGAAATCAATATCTTTTTTAGGTGGCCTTCTAAAACTCATTACTCAGCCTGCCTTCACACATGGTTTTTGTCAAGTGATTAGCTTATTAACTTATCATCACACTGATCTTTGCAGAAATCCTCCTCCGACACTACAACAGCCTGAACTGTGGTCACCTGAATTCAATGACTTCATTAACAAGTGAGTAACAACTGAGACCACTCGTTGAATATGGAACATGTGTAAATGTCATGTGTAAAATATCTCTGTATTCTTTGTGGAAGTCTGTTGCAACTAATACTCTTCTTTAAAAGCCGAATTTGTAAATCCAATTTGATTTCCAAGTGAGGCTCTAGATTTAAATCATTAAATAAATTTTAACACACTTGACATTTCTTAATTTAAAGAATATTTAGTTTTAAAAATCAGTGACTTAACTTCTTGGACTCATCAATGCTGTGAAATAGTATCAATTTTCAGTGCAGAGCTGTTTTGATTAAGATGGATTTATCTATTATGGAGGCATGAATGAACTCCAGATAGAAATTTCGAAATTTAACTGTGAACCCTCCATGATCATATGTGTTTTTCTGCCAGCACAGGTGCTTGACTAAAGATTATGAGAAGCGTCCAACAGTATCTACTCTCTTGCAGCATGATTTTATTAAGCAAATTGAAGGAAAAGAAAACGTGCTACAAAGGCAACTCATGGAATTTATTGATGTTCATCAGCAAATGGGAGTCACTGAAAAGGCAAGGTAAAAGTAGCTGAAAAGTAGACTAGTTGGGACAGTGTTGATACTTGTACTGTTTCAGAATGGCTAGTGCTCAGAGAAGGACTCAACTCTTATGGCTTTAGCTGGCTAAAAAATAGAAAGCTTAATATTTGTGATCCCAGTACAGCCAATGGAAAGACAGCAGCATCATGATTCACCATGTGGGATGAAATAGTCTTTAGAAGTACCTCCCATTTCTCCAGTGACTCAAAATGCAGCCTTAGGATCCCAGCTTTTAGAAAGCTAAGGTTAGGTGAAATTAATGTTTGGCATTTTCTTACATTTGCATGGTCTGCTAATGTTTAGTTTAAGCAAGTATGCTAAAAATAGCTAGTCAGGTTCCTGTTGTAATTGGATTTTCCTGACCGAAAGAAATTATAGAGGTAGCAGACCTTGTTTTGCAAACTTCAAATCTTATGTCTTATTGAATAGATACTTTCTTTCTCCCACTAGTATTTAGTAATATCAGTTCTGAATAAATCACTTAGCACCTGATGGCTTTTATTTAAAATACTTGAAAATTGTTTGTCTCAATTTTACAATTGAAAAAAACCCACCCCCTGCACTGATGTATCAGATGTGAAATGTAGTAGATTAGTATTGATGCACTCCTGGTGTGCTTCAAGGTAAAGCATGATGGTTTTTCTTTTTTTTAAATGGAACATGGATTTTAAAAGACATTTTGTAATTATCATCTGTATGGAAAAAGCTTATTAAAATCTGCCACACTTCTTTTCACACATTTATAATATTAACATATACAGCAGTCTTCAGTTCTAATTTTGGAGAATTTTATTTTGTATATATATTATTTCTATCCTCTCTGCTTTGAGGAGAATAATAAAAATATATTTCTAAATAATTTATTATATTCAAGTTTTCTTTGACTTTAAATGAATATGGGATGAGTAGTACTTTCTCTTTTCTGGCATTGCAGTAAAAAAATATGCAGTTGGCTTAAATTTGAGCCTCGGGCTGGAATTGTATGCTCTGTATATTGCAGACTTGACATTTGCTTAATCCAGAAAGATTCTCTAATTGAAACAAGCTTATCAGATGTCAGTGCCGAGCACTAAACCAGTAACATAATCCAAACTTTAAAATGTACTTATTTATAAAACTCAGGGAAATTATATGTGGTAAAATAAGTCCAAACCACTAAATTATATTAATTAAAATCCTGATAACACTTGTGATTGTCACTTTAAATGGCACTTTAAGTTGGTCATTTAAAGCCTAAATAGTCTTTAAAAAATCAAACTTCTAAGTCAATTAAATACTGTGACCTTTTTTACCCATTTTATAGAACTCATGTTTGTTTTATATAATCTTTTTTTTTAATCCTTTTTTTTTCATGTAAATGCTGCATAAATCAAACTACATGAACTTTTTTTTCCTGTACAATACAAACATAAATTGGCCCAATTTGCATGTGCATAAAGAAGTCAAGTGGCACAAGAACAGGATGATCTGCTGGTACTTTCTCTGTTCTGGTCTGTGTTTTATAAACTTACGGCTCTTGCAAACTAGAGCTTAAGAGAATGTATTAATATGTGATGAAGTTACCTGTGCTTTTACAGTTGTTCAAGTGTAACTTCTGCATAAATTTTCCCAAAGGAAAACAAAATTTTCTCATTCAAAATGGTAATAATTTTCTTTATCTGAAACCATGCCAAAAATTGCTTATTTAGCTAAGGGTGTAATTTGAATGGCATGGTTAAACTGATAGCTTAGTCCCTATTTCAGTTTAGCAGTTTAAAACACTAAAAAATATTATTTCCAACTTAAATGATTCTGTGATTCTGTAATTTTGTGAAATATGTTGTAATAGCATTTGGGTGTTCTTCTGCTGTGAATGATAAAAGATTCTACAAAGATCTTTGAATTCAGCAGCCAAAAGACTTTAAATACTAGTTATATGTATCTTCTGACATTCAATTTGCACAGAGCAAAAAGGTGTTTACTCTCCTTGTCAAAATTCAAATTTATTAATAAAAGTTTTGTATTTCAAAAGAAAAAAGATAAATATTTGGAAATTAATAGCTGAGGTCCAGCCACTGGATCTTCCTGTGTGCACTCTTCCTGTTTTCACTCAAAATCAAGTCACCTTCTTTGCACATTGTGCTGAGGTGTAATTTGGTTCTGACTGCCTTCTTCAGTGGTAGTCTGTTGATGTGCTTGTGATCTTATCTGGTTTGCTGAATGTGCAGTTGATATAGTTCACAAAGAAGAGCTCATATTACATTATTTCACATTCTTAGGGTTGTTTTTTTTTTTGCAGAAGGCCAAATCCTCAGGTTTTGTGCTCAGGAAGGATGTGTGATCTCTAGGCACAGAGTGGGGTCACCCTACAGTCACTCCCATTAGCACCATTGTTCCTGAGGTATTTTCTAACACTGAGGAGTCACTGATTCATTGGGGCCCAGTCAGCTGCACTCTCAGAACCTTCTCAGTATTGTTATTCTAGTGAAGAGGAACCTAGTTTAGGTTCTGCATTGTACTGCATCCGTTCAATAGATGGGAACAAGAGAAACAAAGAGAGGAAGAGAGCCCACCAACCTCCTGAATAACTGAAGAAATCTCAATTTATGCTGAAAGATTTTAAATGGCAATATGCCATAGCCTTATTCCAGACCTAATGAAAGTGATGGAAGATAGTACTGGTTTTTCAGTAGCCTTTGAGCAGTGTTATAGCACTAGTGTATCTTGTGCTACTCAAGGTTCAAAAAAGCATGAATGCTAGCAATGAGCTTCATTACAAATTCCACTTTTTTACTTTGAGCAAATGCAGTACATTTTTCTCTAAAATCATCACTTCTTAGTGCTAAAAATACCTGTTTGCAACTTAATCTTTCCTAGCTCAGAATTCAGGCTGAAATTACAATGGGAATAGCATGAGAAAATACCCCTTGATACATTATTAACACTTTCCCATATCGTCTTCACTGAAAAGTCTCCAAAATCTGCTGCTTGGAATGATGAAGTAAGTTATATGAGAGAAATTCATGTTAGAGAAAAGGTGAAAAAGGCGAAGTTGTAGACTAAGTTCAATTGATTTGGGGGGGGGGTGTTTGTGACGAGAGTCACTTGC
>VYXB01001585.1:361839-418667 GCA_013397135.1 Pachyramphus minor
GTTTGTGACGAGAGTCACTTGCAGGATAGGGTCCTTGAGCTTGACAAGGGTCTTCACAGTATAGCTGTTAAAATGTATAATTGCTCATGAAAATAATTATTAAAAATGAGCACTGCAGCATATACCCCAAAACCATTCTAAAAATACACTTCTTGCTAGGCCAAAAGAGGGGAAAAAACCCTGCATTGTAAAGAGTTTTACTGTGCAACAAAAATAGCTGTCTTTGAAACAACCTTCAGAACTGTCGCATCTACACCTGACTGTCAGGCTTGTAAGGCTTTTATCTTGAGTTGTTTGGCTGTCTTATTCTTGACTGCTTTTACAATAATCTCTTCAGAATTATGCAATGATTAGTACAATGTGTATTTCCTGGGATTTGTGACTCATTCCAGAATGAGCTGTATTTGCAAGGGATATTCACTGCACCTAGATTTCAGGGAATGACTCTGGTCCCCAAATAAGGAGCATCATCTTTATATACTCTCTAAATAATCATGGGAAAAATTCCCATTCTACTGCAAAGTGATGCAAAGTTTTGTGTGAGCTGAATTATTCTTTCAAGAGTTTGTCCTTCTATATTGGCCACATAGGGATAGAACTTAGATCAGTAACAATATGAAAAACTGTTGCTCTATTTAACTGTTTGGAAAGGTCAGGGAGGTAGTTTCATAGAAATTCATGTACAACAGGCACAAAGGTTGATGTCAATTTATTGACCCCTATTAAAAGCAGGGAATACCATATAGTTTCCTTTCATGCCTTTCCCTGATTGCACAGATTTGTGTCACTTATTTTCTGGGTGTTCACTCTCTCCCAGTCTCTCTGACTCATCCTTCTGGTGGAAAGCAGCTGACAGCAATCCTTGAAGCTCAGCTCTGCAGGGGAGGCTTTAGCAGAGGGTAGGTCACCATGCTGGCTTGACAAAGACAGTATAAGGAACAGAGGAAGATAGCACAAAATAAGATGGTCCAGTGCTGTCTTGGTCAAGGTCTGCAGGTGATGTCTGGATTAAATGAGAGGTGCTAGAGTTCCAGTCTAATCTTTGAGCCCTTCAGACCACTTCTTCCTGTTCTGGAACTCAGTGTGGGCTTTGTTGTAGCAAGGAGAAGTGTGTACTCATGCACTGAGGACACTACTATGTAGGATGGCTATGCTGCAAACTCGGGCTGTAGAAGCAATAGAGAGTTTCTGGCAACAAAGGCCTTAGAATAAGCAGATCTCCAGTCCATGTGCTTCTACCTAATACATATCTCTGTCAGAATAATATTCTTCTATACGATACAATGGACAGCAGCACTACCTGAATGAAGAATAGTTTATCTTCTGAAGATAACAGAAGGAAGAATTTCCTCCTGCATTCAGAACCCCCTGGGAGTAATGCTCTGCAAGTGGTACTTTACTGTTGTGTCAGTCCACTTGCTCAGCAACTTATTTCTCCTGAAGGTGGGATACCTCAGCAGGCATTGCTTACTTCTGGAGCGTCTTCTTTATCTTCTCGGTATAGTTCTGACCATAATACATGGGCCTGACTCATGAGGGTAATAACGAACAAAGAGTCCTATTTGCTCAGTTAAGAACACATTTTTCCCCTGATATTTGTCAGGGATACAGCTGTTTCTTGAGGCTATTGTGAAGGACCACTCATCTCCTTTTTTTTACAGGTCATGGTAAAGCGGCACAAAGTTTGTTGAACATCTTGTGCAGAGCAGGGCATATCCCAAGTGGCTGGACACAGAGCAGCTCTGAGTCAAAAGCCCCATAGCTCTGCAGGGCGACGCTGTGCTCTCAGCAGCATTGCATAAGCTGCAGCACAGCTCCCTGAGACTGCAGCTGGTACCATGAATCATTTAAATACAGAGGTTGTCTGCAAAATATTGTGCAGATGCAGCTGAAGTCTTATCACTAGTCTTACACTTTCTAAATTTAGGTACAGATTTTTCATAGATATCAGACAGTAGTTTTATTTAAGCATATTTCCTGAGATTTGTCTGTTGAAGACAAAATTTTGATTTTAAGTGTGAATTAACATTGCTCTGTGTAGCCTTTAGAGAAATTGAATCACCAGTTATAACAGACCCTGTACAGGTTTCTCTGTGGTGCTTCTTCATCACTTTTACTGCTGTTTGTAACTGCTGGGAGGTATACAGCTGTTCCCACCTTCACCTTACAAAAATGTCATTGTTTTTAGTTTCTTCTTTTCAACCAGCCCTTTTCCTGTCACCTTTTAGTCTATAGCTGATTCTCCAACCGGTTTAGGCAGAGAGTTCAACAGGGCATTATGAGTCACACTTTCCTCTTCATGGTATTTTTGGAACTATCAGAAATCTTTTAAATACATTCTGACAAATTGAAGAGGAAAAAGCTGCAGTTGCCTCATTTTGATTTAACTGAATCTTGAAAGATAAGCGGGGGGGGGATGTCGGTGTGAAGGAGAATGCACAGAAACAATGCTGCCTTGACTCATTTTCTTGTCCGTACTGTGTTGATGTTTCTGGCTTTTAGCTGCCTGAATTGCTTGTTGAGCATGGCTCTAAGATCTAATGCCTCCAACAAATTTCTGAGCAGAACAGAGAAACATGGTTATTTCAGTTCACAATGTCTATGTGAATGATCTTAATGAAATTTCAGCACTGATGTCAACAGTACTGATGTGGGGTTTTTAAGTGGCTGGAGTTTTAGCAAGTGAAGCAGTATAACTGCCCTTGAGGGGTCTATGCCCTTTGACAGCAAAGTGGAAAAATATTGTGTTCTGCAAATCTGCCACTCTTCTGTACTCTGGAAAACAGAGAATATAATCTGGTCCAACAAGCACTAGTGTTCTCATAATGCCAGCTGAAGAGGATTACAGGAGAATTGATTTTATGTAATTAAACTTCCCTGGCATAAATAGAGATTGTTTCCTTAAAAGAAAAAAAAAAAAAGGGAAAGAGAGAAGTGTCCATGACTGGAGCATTCTCCTCCCTTCCTGCAAGGCAGTTGCTAGCTCCCTACATTAAATTAAAAAATAGTAACTGAAACTAATATTGGGAAATATCACTCTCTCACTGATACAGTGAATATGTAAGAATTTAACATATAAGAATTTAACCTTAAAAAAAAAAAAAGAACATGTTCAGTGTGTAACAATTCCACCAGAAATGGAAAGCAAAACTTGACAGATGCCTTGTTTTGGGTCTTCCTGTGGCAATGGAAAAAATAGAGCAGCAGAGCTTGGCACAGTCCTGCAGTCCTGCATCTTTCCCTCATGCACGTATTGATAGGTCTTTCTCAAAGACGTACTGATATTAGATGCATCCTCTGGACACAAAATGACCTTCATAGAGGAATAAAGGAGAAATTGTTTCAACTGTCCAAATTTAAATTTTCAAATGAAACTATTAAAAAGGAGGTATAAATAGGAGTGTGGGTTATAGAGGGGATAGATTTCTATTGAGGGGGTAGGATGTTATCTGCACCTCTGGCTTTGAATCCAGTAATGTCTTTGAGCTTGGAAAATGCAAATCAAAAAGCAGCAGATCATGCAAGGCTGAAGAGTTAATTTAAATCTTAATATTACCACATCCTTTTTAATACAACCTGGGCTTGGTACTACCAAAAATTGTATCACAGTGTTATTGCAAGGACAGTACTGTTGGAAGGGCTCTTGTGGTACAAGTGGCTTCCAAAAGAAAGGGAAGAAGAGGTCAACCTAGGAGATATGCAGTTGCTTTACACCAGACCCAAACCTTTTGATGCTGCCTGCTTGTGTTCCTGTGTGTTTTCTGCTTCAGCCTATTAAAATATATACCAAATTACAGCCCAGTTATGGATTTACTGCAGCAAAAGCTGCCTTTCTCCCCACACAAAGACACATGCTCCTCCCACATGGTTTTTTATCTATTTGCACTGCTCATGTTGGCATAGGCCCCCATGTTGCATGTTCTGTGCAGCATGGTGGTACACGGCATGGCACTGACACTGTGCTGTGTAGCATTCCCGTTGCTTTTCACCTCCATGTAGTTCAGCCTCACCATTACCCTTAAAGAGGTATTTACAACAGTCTCTTTTGGCAGTAGTAAATACTGAAAGAAAACCTTTGGAAGCAGGTTGCTTTCTCATGCAGCTCCAAGGTTCTAGCAGTCTGACAGTAGTTTGCAAAGTAGCTGGGTGTAAAAGTGGCAAGACTTGGTCCCTCTCTTCCATCAGGGTAATGATATGGTTCATTATGCTTCCTGGTCTCTTAGCCTCCACATTGGGTATTGTGCTGCAATATTGGCACAGAGACTGTGAAACTCTGTTAGTGCTTTCAACAAAGACTTGCATGTTTGTGTCTTGATATTAAGGTTGCAGAATTAGTCAGCTATGGGAGTGAAAATCCTGACTTTGCACTGGGGACAATTAAAAGATTCCAGTGGCAGCTGGCACCTATGTAAAGGAGTAAGAAACTGCTATTGCTGACACCAGGGTGAGGACAGGCCATTCTGTCATCCTCAGGGAATGTTAGAGACAAGAGAAATTGAGAGAAGTGCTAGATGAAGCACACTCCTGTCAGCATTTCCATCATCTGGATCTTGATTGCACTTACAGTTTGGGAGGGCATCATTTGCCCATTTCTTCCAGTCCCTCTTCAGTCCTGGCAGTCAGTAACTGATACCAAATCAGTGCCTGCTTTACTTTCTGGACCTACATCCCTCATCAGTGCACAGCCAGCATGACCTGAAGTAGCACTCATGAATTAGGTGATATTCCTGGAATGGGTACAGCCTGTTTAACTCTGCAGTAAATCTTAATTCGGATGTTCAGAAGTCTCTTAGCTCTCCTCATCAGTGTGATGTTCACTCATTCTAGTTTTCCATCTTGGTGCAACTATCCTCTTTCTCCTGTCCTCTGTTCACTGTTTTTGCTAGAAAACGCCTGTCTGCTTTTACTCATGGCATACATTCAAATACCAAAATTAAATGAAAAGTTTCCCTGGTCTTGTCTGGAATTAAGGTAAAGAGTGTATCATAGAACACAGTTTCTCAGCTGTCTGTTTACCAACGTATGTGTTCCTTGTGTTTGAGAGATGCCTTCCTACCTATAGCATCAAACGGAGTGAGGTCATATCAGGAGATCAGTTTTTCTGTGCTTGTGCCTTACTGCACATCTGAGCTTGATTTAATTTGTGAACTCTGCTGTTACTTATGCAGTTTCGGTTTCCCTGATTTTCACTCATCTCGTAAAGCAAATAACTAATGTGAATTGTAAACCTTGCATTTTCTGCTGCCTTTGCTCTGTTTAGCAATGCTCTTACTCTTGAATAAAGAATGATCCTAGTCTCTGGGAATTTTCTTGCTAATTAAAATAAAACTGCATTAAGTTTTCATTGGTTTGATTAAAAGAGAAAAGAAATCTAACTTTAAGAGAAACTTAGTTGAAGTTTAACACAGATAAGAAAAATATTTGAAGTTTTGTTTCCTTCTCTTGTATGTATATTTCCTGTAGAGCTGAAGAAAATTATTCTTGGTCAGGATGTATTTCAGTTACCCCAGCGTTTCTGTAGCACTTTGCTCTACAATGTGGTCATCTCAGCCAGGCTTTAGAGCATTCTCATTACTAAGCTAGGAAAGTTTCTATCCTGAGTGCTTTGTCTGCATCATCCTTGCCATACTATTTCATCACACCCCCCTGGCTTTGTCCTATCCATAATTTTTATCTGGATCATTTTTCTTTTTGCAGGTTGGTGCTAGAGTTTGGCTGTTATATGCTTTATAAATATATTCCCTTTTTCCCCCACTCCAACATTGCAGCCGATGTAGGGGTTTGATCAAGCATGGATCTATACAGTGACAAAGTTCTTCATGGCAGCAGTTGTGGGATCAAATCATAGATTTTGAATTGTCAAGGACAAGTGTGCTGCACTAAGAAGTAAACTTCTCTCTTGTTATTCAGACGTTTATGTGGTTAAATTCAGAACAATGGAAAGCTGGAACGTTTCAGCTGAATTGCCTTCAAGATGGTTACAGATGCAAGATCTGCTCTGTGTTTCCTTACATCAGGAAATTGTATGTCTTTCTTTTCTAGATTTGAACGTATTCATACAAAGAAAGGGAACTACATTAAGTCACTAGTTTCAAACCAAGAAGAGGTAGATGATTTAGCAACCTTGGAAGTACTGGATGAGGTAAGAACCTCCTTTTTCATGTTTTTCTGGAAAGGACTAATCGCATATTAAAACACAATGGTGTGCTGTTGATTTTCAAATTCAAATATTGTCACACTTCAATTATGTAAATGTACAATGACATTTCACCCTTTTATACCAAATATTTTAGATAAGATTTACTGTGTCAGAATGGTTCCAACTCAAAGCTAAAACAATCTCTGCAGTTACAATCATAGGCCTAACAGTATTGTAACACCATTGGCTTAACAGAATTTATATCACTGGATTTTCTTACAGGTAAATATCCAGTTTGCAATGTTAACCTGAAAGTGGTCCAGGTCCAAGAACAAGCACCTTCTTCCCTGTTGCTTGAACATCTTGAGTTGTCTTAAACTAGCTTACATTCTCCTCCCAGGCTGGGTTCTCCCTGTCTTATTTTGGTGTGGAAATGCACTGGAATCAATTATGTCAGCTAAGACTCTGACCTGTCAATGCCTGCTGGTGAAATTTTGACAAAATTACCGATACAAATCTCACTGGTTTGTCAAAGTTCAAAAATCAGTCTACTAGGAGCAGGGGAACATGCATAAGGGAGGGGGGAAGTCTGCTGTGTTTATGCTTTAAGCGTCAAAACCAGAGAGAAGAATCAGGCCACAGCACATTATCTGCAGGTCTTGGAGGCCATCAGTGGTTGTAAATAAACTGTCATTCTTCCTCTACCAGGCTGCACATAGAGTATAATTCACATTCTCTTATCTGTAAAATTTCTCTGGTATATTGTATCTTTGTTAGTTCAGAATATTAAGTGTAGCTCTTGAGTTTGTAAACTCCATAATGCCCACAGAACATCTTCTGTCTTCAAGAGCTTTGTTACAGTAGCTTAATGTTTCATTAATACTAATTGAGCTAATCCAAACTTCATTCACTGCACAATGTTCAGGTTTAAGCACTTTTTTAGTATTGGGAGTAGCAATATGCTGTTAAGAACTGCTTTCTGTCTTTTACCATGAAACATGTAAACAATCCAAGCTAAAGGGATTTTTCAGACAAAAATATAGACAAGTCAGAATATATTGCATCTCCTCAGAGGTGGAGTATTCTCATGTAAGTCCCCAGGAAGCTTCTGTCTAAAGGCAACATTTGACTATGTGATATTTTACTAAATCAAATCCAATTTAAAATTCTTTCACATGTGAATGGCAGCTTCTCAGAACTGTATTTTTATTTCCACTCAAACTTTTCTTCCAGTTTAGATAGCCCCATCATCAGAGCAAGACAAGAGATCTTCTATCAGTGCAAGAAATAATTTTTTAAAAAGGGCAGAAATTCCCCTAGAACAACTCTGTAATGTGAATCTGGTTATGGCCAAAAGCAAGGAGCATTCAAAACCAAAACCAGAACATTCATAGCCAAAAAGGAATGGGTTTATAAAAAGTTTATCAAGGTTTTCTCCTTATGTTTTCCTGTGAAGGAAATGTAACCTCTTCAGCTCTTGAGAATTCAACCTGTGGATTAACCAGGACACAGTGTGCAACACTGAACACATGGATGTGGAGGGAAAGCAATTCCATCTGTAGTCTTCTGCTGCCAGTTGTTCTGTTCCAATGGGTATAGGGCCTAAATATTTTCACATGTACCTCAGAATAGACTCAAGGCTGGTTTGAATTTCTTCTTCCAGCTCTATGGCCTGTTTTGATTGGACACCTGATTAGTTTACATACCTGGCTCTGTATGCAGAAGAAGCTGAGGGAAATTACATCAAGGAATTTGAATGCCACTAATGGGCCCTTCTTTTTTCTTGGTTCAAGGAGAACTGGCTCTGCAACAGCAAAGACCCATCACAGCAGAGACTGGCTGTTAGTACAGAAAGATGCCTGATTGTTTACGTTAATAAGATCCAAACAGTTGAGCATCTCTGTCATATCATAACTGAGAGTGTTAGAGCAGGTGTAGTGGCAGTTATGAGTTCAATCATATGGCTCTTGCTCGATAATGTGCATTAAACTGTAGTGTTAGAAATGTACGCAGGACTGTCTAATGGAAACCTCTAATTAACTTGTTTTTCTACAGCCACTTGGGGATCTGTAAGTGTATATTGTTCAAAGTGAGTTTCGACACAAGAAATTAATAATGCCAGTGTTTTTGAAAGTATTCCTTTTGATCAAGATTACTTATATTCCTGACTATTGATACTTTCCCTCCCTATTCTCACTCATTGTAACTATATGAATATTTTATAGATTTTCCTAATATTCTTTTTTTCCCCCATATGATTCAATATTCCTGTTTTTTCTGCATCAGAATACAGTAACAGAACAGTTGCAGAAGGGTTATGCCAAGGATCAGATCTACACATATGTTGGGGACATTCTCATCGCTGTCAATCCATTTCGGAACATAGATATTTATTCTTCACAGGTATGAAAATCTAGGTTTGGTTATTTTAAACTACCACCAATTTCCACTAAAATATAAATATTTGTGTTAAGCATAAAGTAAGATCATTCTTGCTACTTACTTCAGTTCACTCTGAAAAGCAGAATTACCGATAGAGTTGTTCCTTCAAGTGCATATTGACATACACCCTTAAACATGCTGAATTTCAGCACAGAAATGAGAAATAAAGAAAAAACAATTTCTGATATCTTTATATCTACAATTTCTGGTATCTTTATGTCTGTAGTGTAGATCACACACAAAATGACCCTATACAATGTTAACTTCTGTGAATTTGTCTCCCCATTATACAAAAGGGAACAAGTATGAAAGTATGGTCATACAATAATTTGGCATTATTAATTATCAAGTACTACAGGTACGGAAAAGATCTAAAGTTTTGGCATCAATATTATGCATAAATGCTAGGAGAAAGTGAAGCACAAATGAAATTATAAGTTAGTCCTTGATGTCTGGCAATAGTAAATTTTCTCCTAAATAATTGAGTTTCATAGCATAGACAGGGCTCAAATTAAAAGAAAATTGCACTTCATTTTTTAGCAGTTCTTATAGTACTAAGTACATACAGAGTCATGGTATAGTGAGTGCAGTAGCAGCTCACTCAGAAAACATCACTGCTGTTAAAAAAGTTGTTAAGGTAAACCAGTAATGTTTTAATTTTTCTTATACTTAGCATTCCAAACTGTATATCGGAGCCAAACGGACTGCCAACCCTCCTCACATTTTTGCTGTTGCTGACATAGGCTATCAGTCCATGGTGACATACAACTCTGATCAGGTATAGATGAGATGTCTTAATTATATCTTTTGCTAGGCTGAGAGATGTGTAATGAGCTCAGAGTCTTGCTCTTGTTCTCTGCAGTGTATCGTTATTTCTGGAGAAAGTGGAGCTGGCAAAACGCAAAGTGCCCATCTGCTGGTTCAGCAGCTCACTGTCCTGGGCAAGGTATGTCAGAGGGGATGCCTCTGTAAGGCTTTGCTATCTTGCGCCTAAACGACTGAATCTATGGACAGGGCACTGGTTGTGGGGCAAGACTGTCACATATTTTCAGAAGAAAACTGGAACGTGGTGCTGATCCATCTTGTCCCCCTCCCTTCTGAACGAGGGCCACTTGAAAATATGTTGGCTTTCCACAAGGAGGTACCCACTGCAGTGCAGGCTGTGACTTAGTTCCCTGTTTCAGTGTCTTCAAGTTACCCAGACTGTACTAAGCAAATTCCTCTTTGAGCTTTTCACCTCCTTCTACAACCAGATCACTGTCAGTGGGACACAGTCATTCTGGGAAGTCACCACCATAATTGTCTGAATAAAATGCCGTTCTTTGCATGTCCCAGGGAGATGCAAGCAAACTGATGGATTGGTATGGTACATGGGAGCAGTAAGGAGATACTAAGAAGGACTCTAAAAGCAGATTGGCCATCTCAGAGTGATGAACCACAGAAACTGATCAGTTCTGGTGGTGCTGTTATCATTATGTGTGTTGTCTCTTCCAACCAGCCCTTACTTCTGAAGATTGCTATATTCTGGCAGGTTTCATTATACACATATACATACATACATACATATGTGTATATGTGCCTTTTTTTCCATATAATTCCCATGGGAATGGCTGCCCTGATTATGTCACACTTCACAGTACCAATAAGAAGAGCAAAGAAACACCTAAAAATGAATGTATTTGAATAATTACTGATAATTTTAAGCAATATCTTTTTCATATCCAGGCTAATAATAGGACTCTACAGGAGAAGATTCTTCAGGTGAACAACCTTGTAGAAGCATTTGGGAATGCAGGCACTATCATCAATGATAACTCAAGCAGATTTGGAAAATATTTGGAAATGAAATTCACTTGTGGTGGCACTGTAGTTGGAGCTCAGATTTCAGAGTATCTCCTTGAAAAATCCAGAGTTGTCCACCAGGCAGTGTAAGTATAAAATTGCATTTGACCTAATCTGGGGGTTACAAAGTAGGCCTACAATGCAAGAAATCATCTTGGTTTAAAACACAAAGATGAATAAGGAACCTGGATTTTTTTTTCTTATAAATTATGTGTGAATATCTTATAAATCTGTAAGCTATCTGAAAACTACTCCTGATTTCATTTTTTTATTTCCTAGGTTATTTAATCAAATCTCATAAAAATGTACATGTGATATATAAAATATATCAGAATGTGCAAAGAATTAAAAACTTTCTAATGGTTCAGTTATGCATTTCTTTGTGGAATTTTGAAGTATTGCATTAAATGTATCACTTGGATTTAATTCCACTACATTTCCTTTAGTACTGTAGCTTATTTCTTTGTTTGCTTGTTTTCCATTTTGGAATATCTAGTAGGGCTTGTTTTAAAGGGTTATGGGTCAAAAGTAGAACAGATGCATCTCTGGCACGTGTGTATCTCATAATATAAGCTGACAGAAAATTTTAATTGCATTTCCAATTAAATTTATTGATATGCAATTTATGTCCTAATATATAGCATGTCCAAAAAACAAATATTGTGGCAACTCTATTTTTGCCATAATAACAATAGGAACAACAGAGTTTGAGACAATGAATGTTGTCACTGATTTAAATTTTTCCCCTTGCTGATCACTAATTCATTTTTCACTCTGTCTTTCTGCATGACCTTGTTTTCTGTTGTAGGCTGGTGAAACGTAGAACATCAAAGTATCACTCAAATTGTTTCAATAAACAATTTAAAGTTATAGGCAATTTTATTAAATGTTGTTTATTTCCTCAGTTGAACATAAGCACAGAAACTGGTTTTTCAGAATAAAATCAGCTTTTTCCGTAAAACACCACTTTTTCCATAACTTTTAATGGGTTTGTTCTGAGGTAGTCAATTTATATTTATATTTAGTCACATCCTGAGATAGGCAGTTGACAAGGCATTTACGTGCCTCAAGTGTTATTTAGGTAGGTGTTTAGGTGTCTGCATTCACAAGAAAATGCCACCAAAGTGTTTAGCATGAGAGCCACTGTAGGAGGTTAAATTTTGAGGAATGAACTTCCAAGGGCAGCTGAAGCTCTTTGTGTTGAGCATGTTGTCTTCACTCAGGTCTCTGTGTGGCTGGTCCATACAGCTTTTCAGGGCAGAGAACTGGCATTTAGGGACCTGCACTGCAAGGAAGTCTTGCTCTTCTGGGAGATCATGACTCCCAAACTCATATGAAGAGCTAGGAATTCCTTTTCACAGAAAACCACTCATTCATTACCTGGAAAATGGGAGACCCATGTTACAGGCCCACTTCAAGCCAAAAGATTTTGAACCTACAGTTTCCTCTCCCTTTCCAAGAAAATACATAAACTTTCAGGGCACAGTGAGGTTTCAGAGCAGTGCTATGCAACCTAAAGGTTAAGACACTGAGGGGAAAGATAAAGGATCTAATCTGGTGCTACTCCTTAAATGGATCTTGTTTTCTGCTGCTGACTGTCCACAGTAAAATATGCAGAGTTGGTACTGGACTCTGATCTAGGTACTCCCTATGCAGAGAGGACTCCACTGGGCTCTGATCCTGTTTCACAGAAGCTTGAGAATTGGGTCATGGGAATCTCATGAGTTTTAACAAGACCAAGTGCAAGGTGCTGCACCCGGGTACCAATACAGGCTGGGGGATGAACTGATCAAGAGCAGCCCTGCTGAGAATGACTTGAAGGTGCCAGTGGATGAGAGGCAGAACATGAGCCAGCAATGTGCACTTGCAGCCCAAAAAGCCAATCATATCCTGGGCTTCATCAAAAGAAACGTGGCCAGCAGGTCAGGGAGGTTGATTCTGCCCCTTTACTCCACTTTGGTGAGACCCACCTGCAATGCTGCGTCCAGCTCTGGGGTCCCCAGCACAGGGAGGACACAGACCTGTTGGAGAAAGACCACAAGAGGGCCACCAAGATGGTTAGAGGGATGGAGCACCTCTCCTATAAGGAAAGGTTGAGAGAATAGGGTTTGTTCCTCCTGTAGAAGAGAAGAGAAGGGGTTACGGTGACCTAATTGCAGCCTTCCAGTATCTAAAGGGAGTCTGTAAGAAAGGTGGAGAGACTTTTTGCAAGGATACATAGTGGGAGCAATGGCTTTAAACTGAGAGTAGGTTTAGATTAGATATTAGAAAGAAATTCTTTACTGTGAAGGTGATGAGGCACTGGAACAGGTTGTCCAGAGAAGCTGTGGATGCTCCATGCCTGAAGTGTTCAAGGCCAGATTGGATGGAGCTTTGAGCACCTGGTCTAATGGAAGGTGTCCCTGCCCATGCCAGGGGGCTTGGAACTAAATGATCCTTAAGGTTCTTTTCCAAGCCATTCTATGATTTTATGATTTAAGCGTGCTCCTGAGACACACACCTCAGCTCATGCAGAAAGCAGGAGTTTGAACACAATTCCTTTTTGCCATTTAGTAATGACCGACTTGGGCATCTCAGGGCTCAGTGATGTCTGCAAATTTTCACCTGAGCATCCAGTTCTTCCTCATAAGGTGCACAGGAATCTTGAACATGCAATAAACCTCTTACCTGGGTTTGGGCGTGTAGGGCCGAGTCATAAGGCCCTTTGCTGATCGTCTGCTTACGTGCTTTCTTAGTTCAGGCTAAAGGACACAGCAGACATACTGGAATCATTGGACAAGGAGTGTATATCTCTCCCACAGTCAGAAGATATTTTAAAGTAAGTGGAGTTAAGCAGCCCATTTAATGCAGGCGGGTGAGAAATGTGCAAGACCTTACACAGCATCTTCCAATTGCATCAAAGGCAGAGCAGCATTTAGCTGCTTGTAGCACCGAGCAGCCACTCTGGCAGTCAGGATGAACACACAATGGCACAGAAAGGGTGTTCACAGGAACTTCTGTAATAGCTTCTGTCAGAGTCCTTTGTCAGTTTGCATGTCTTGCCTGTTATTAAAATAGCATTTAATAATCGTATGTACGTCATCAGTAAATGTAGCATACTTATATTACTAAACCAGTTTGTTGTTTCTGTTGTTTCAGAGGAGAGAAAAATTTCCATATTTTTTATTATATATATGCTGGTCTCGCAGAAAAGAAAAAATTGGCACATTATAAACTGCCAGAATATAGACCTCCCAGGTAATGGAGTTTATTTTTATATAAATTTTTTACTAAGAAATGCAGTGTTTAATTCTCAGCCTCATTTGTATTCTAACTCTGTATCCATCAACTCTTTCAGATATCTGCAAAATGATCATTTCAGAATAGTGCAAGATTTCATGAACAATAGCTTTTATAAGTCTCAGTTTGAATTAATTGAACAGTGCTTCAAAGTCATAGGTTTTACACTGGAGGTGAGTGCTGATGACGCTTTTCTTTTGTGAACTTTACCAGCTACCTTAATCAGGAAAAACTTATGTAAAGCATTCAAATAATCTCCCTTCTTATTTTCTTCCTTTAGCAGTATTGTGTTTATGTTTTAGGATGTTGCACAGTCAGCTTATTTTGATATTATATTAAGGTTCTGAGGCATTGATAAACCAATAAAATGGTATTAGTAAACAAGACCTTGAAATCAGTGAACAGAGCACAGCCGAGTAATTGGGGAAAAAAGATTTTTGCAAATTAAATGCATAGAAAATGATTTTGTAACTGTTTATTAGCCAATAATTCTAGGCCTGTGAATATGAGATTCATCTCTGTTTTAAGAGGAAGTCCATGGTGGGAGTTCTAAAAATTCATTGCATTGATGTGAGTATTGATGAACTCAATACATTTTCACAGCTTCAGAAATAAAGTTGAATGGAGCTCTTACATCCCTTAGAGTGAATCTCATCACTAAACATTAACTGAATGCATTCTTTCTTTATGATCTTGTATCATTGTTTTGCTGGCCATTAAACCCCTCTTCTCAGTCTGTCTTTGGTAGAATTAAAATTAAAAAAAAGGACTCTGAATTTATAAAGTAGGATGCAAGAGAAAGAAATCCCATCCTGTGCCTTAGTTCTATCTTAGGGGAAGTGGTGCATCACAGCTGTCATTTACTGCTGACTTAGTTTATCATAAACAATAAAGGGATATGACCAACATAGTATCTGTGAAATACAGCACTAATGCGGCAGAATGGATGTATGTTTTAATTTCTCCGACAAAGGTAAGGATCTTTTCACAGAAAATTACTCACTGCAGTTGACTATTTCTGGCTTTCCTCAATGTAAATTTTTGAAATAGATAAAAACCAGATTTATCCACCTATTCTGTTCCTCCATAATCATTTTGCATTAAGTCACAGTCGCAGTGGCACTCACAGTCTCTTTCTTCTCTACGTGTTATTCACAACTGCACTTAGTAATATCACACCTGGACTATCACATCCTTTCACCTATGCTTTCACCTTTTCAGAAGCAGCCTGAAAGGACATGCGTGGTTCAGCACCAATAGCAGTTTTATCACAGCATCAGAGACCTTGATAAGTCCTAATTTAAACCATGAAAAGCAGCAAGTCTGTTTTTGTTACCAGTTCTTTTGTTCACTTGGATGGATGGAAATAATAATCCTGATCATCCAAAAGAGATCTTACGTTCATATTGAAGATCCAGTTAGAACTAGGTCACTGGCTGCATTGTGCAGTTCTAGGATAGATCTTCACTTGATTAACTCAGCAAACCACCATGAGCTGAATCTGTAAAGGAATTATTTACCAGTAGAATGCCCACAGTTTCAGAAGCAGTTTGAGTGCTGGAGGCAACCTGCTTTTGGCTCCATGTGAGCCCCATCCATGTTAGCCTCTCTCACATTCTCCACAGGGTAAATTAGCCTGTCTGAAGCTGTGTTTGCAAGAGTGAAGGAACAGTCTTCTTCCCCCACTGAGGTTACATGTGCAAAGACAATTCTTTTTCAGCAGGAAAAAGATCCTACAAGACAATGAGTTCCTTTCCAAAGGGTGTTCATCCCAGTGCGCGGAGGAACTTTCACATAAGCATATTCAATGTTTTATTAGCAGAAAGCCATGGACAGAAAAAATTCTCCACTCCAGTTAAAACTGAGACCTAAACAAGACTTTCTTTGAAATTTGATTTTAACTGATTGTCAGGCTTTAATAGTAAGTACTGTCAGTACTCCCTGTCTTGAAATCAGACTGTTTTATTTCAGGCTGCATAGCAAAATTAATAGGAAAAAGGACTGCCTAAGGGGAACAATAATCATGCTGTATGAAACAGATCAAGACAGATTTCAAACACACTGGGAAAGGGCAGAAAAATGTCAGCAGCTATACATACTGCACAGCATAATGGCAGAAGTTAAGCTATCCATTTCTTTGCATTTTAACTATGTCCCTAAGCTTAAAATGAAAGTGATTGCTTAATCCTAGGTAAACTGTGTGCCAATTATCCTCAGTGTAATTTTTTTGAGTGATCTTATCTAGTTTGTCTTGCTGTCACTGGAATCATTAATTTATTAACTGCTAGATTAACTTCTGAAAGTGTTGAAAACAAGATCAAGTATTCTAGAGCAATTAAGAATTTTATCTGACTAAATGATTCCTGACATGGTACCAGCAAACTATTGAGTATTTTAGATAAAATGCTGTGCAATTATGAAAAGTTCATTTTTATAAAATACCAATCACATTTGCAAAACTGCTTCCTATAAAAGTACTATAAAAGTTTCCAACCTGCTATTTATAAAACACACTACTACTGTATCCCTCAAAATATACAGTGTCAAAGATTCGTAGGCTGCTTTGCAGGAACACCTCAGCATTTCTGAATGAAAAATGCTCAGATCATCAGGTATACTGATAAACATTCACAGTTCAGATGAAAGTTTGCAGTTCAAGTCTAAGTCAAACCTGCAACGAAAGCATTATTTTACTAATTCCAAATATAATTTTGTTATATATAAGTTCTTAAAATAATTTACTGTACATATCACTTCACTGTCTGGAGTAATAACAGCCATTTTCAAGGCAGAGTCCCTCCTCAGAACCTACTGAATAATTTGAAATTTAGATATGTGTAAGTAAAGTCCATATTAAGGTGCTTTGTGAGTTTGTAACAGAGATTTTAAAGGGTAAAGTGCTTCACTCAATCAGAGATGTGAGATCTCACTCTTCTCTCAGTGAAACTTCTTCTGATGACATTGGTGGGGACAATACAGACCTATTATTTGGAATACCTTTGTTTCCACGATCCAAGAAACATAGATCCAGATTTTTTCTCTATCTTTGTTGATCTAGGTATTAAATTTTTAGACACAGTTGTGCCTGCAGACCCAGTGAAGGGTAGATATAAATAACTTCTGAAAGAGGATATGTACACAGTGTTTTGTGCTTTCCTTACTCCATGTCAATCCTGTCCTGTAAACAAGTATGGGAAAGAGATTAGGCTATAGTTTATCTTGCCCTCTTTGGCTGTCTTACTCTTGAAAGACTTTGCTGAGTACAGAACAGGAATAATTGCTGAGAAAGGTATTCCTAAAAGTAGTGGGCACATGGCAGACAACAAGAAATAGCACATGTGGACGTGCCCATTGCACAAACCACAGAGACAAATCTGCCTGGCTATTAAGTATTATATCTTTTTTAATATATTTTTCAGGAACTTGGAAGTGTGTACAGTGTCCTGGCTGCCATTTTAAATGTGGGTAACATTGAATTTTCTGCAGTAGTATCTGAACATATGATTGACAAGAGCAACATTTCCAACCCAGTAGCCCTTGAGAATTGTGAGTGAATTTTTCTTGATTCAAGATTGTTTTTCTTACTGTTTTGTTAGCATATTTATTTTATTGCAAGAGAGTTATCAATGAACCTGTATTCACATGGAAATTTTGCAATAACAATTAAAAACTGAAAGTCAATCAGTTCTAAGCCCACCTAAATTCAAATGGAAAAAAAAGGAAACATTTCCATGTTATGCATATTATTTGACTAACCAGTTCACTAGTATAGAGGAAACATGACTAATACTGCAGATGCCTGAAAAGAAAATCTTTGGAATTTTTCCAAAGTTATTTGATGGAGAACCTCGTTAACACATTGAATGCTTTTTTCCCAGTTTCTTTCTCAGCTGCTCATTACTTGTTCCCCACATGTGCCTGTTGAAATACAGCTCACTAATTCTTTGGAAGGGATGCCTTACATTATGGGCTGCTGGGAGGTGGAGGAGGTAAAGGGGCAAAGATTCTCAAGAAATCTGCTACATTTTCTCAGTAATTACAGTTGGGGAGATAATGAAGTATTCACACTATCTTCTTACATGTTTTCCTGCCATACATAGAAAAATATTGTGGAACTGAGAAAGAAGCACGCATTATTTGGAGAAAAAAAGAAGACAGCAGTGGCTTGTATGAATGGATTATAACTGAGAGGCATATTCACACCTCACAATTTCAATACTTCTGACAGAGTCACCTAGATTCCCTAGCATTTCTCCATAGACTGTTTGGAGAAACAGCCTCCTTGATAAAGGGGTTTAGAATCTATTCATTGACTGCAGTAGAAGCTAGGAAGGTTGGTTACTAAATTAGATACTGACAGTTGTTTGGTGTGAAATTCCTCGTTAGTCATAGTTCAAGGCTTTGATTTGCTACTATTCAAAATACATTGCACTTGCAGCTTTGGTTGCAAAAATGCCTATTTAACCTTCCAAAATCTGCCTCTGAGCTGTGCTGGTGACCTTCCTTCCTAGGTGCATCCTTGCTGTGTATTCAGGCGGATGAACTGCAAGAGGCCCTCACCTCTCACTGTGTAGTGACTCGAGGAGAGACAATTATTCGTCCCAACACTGTGGAGAAAGCCACAGATGTCAGAGATGCCATGGCCAAAGCACTGTATGGACGCCTCTTTAGCTGGATAGTCAATCGCATCAATACTTTACTCAAACCTGACAAACATTTAAGGTAAAAGAAGTTTTTCCAGAATAAAGAGAAATTTTTTTTTCTGTGGGAATAATATCATCTACACTAGAGCATTTAGTGTACTCATGTTCTTTTTCTCTGCTACCTTTTTGTTTATGACCACCATGTCAAAAAATGTTTTGTCCTGTTCCTAGTATATAATGAAAATACAGTAGCTATGGATAGCACAGGCATCTGGTGTTTTGCTGTTTGACCTTTATACATTTAACCATTTATAATACGTACTAGCTACTTTTTCTTTTGTAATTTTTTGGAGTCAACTTTTGACATTTGTTTGTTGATTATATAGGTCAAATTCTGCTCTTATTTACAGTGATGCTGTTGCTTTTGGCACTGTTGTTATGAGCATGGTTTCATACATGTGTGAGGATAGCTTTCACATTTACTGAAGTTAATGTCCACTCTACACTTATAAAGTGACATTTTAAACACAGAGACAGGAAAGATATTGGGAATGAGGATGTAAGACATTTTGCAAATTAATCAAAGAAGAAATTGTGTGGTTTGCGTTGTAGATCCTATATGTCAGGGCCCTCTATAGTGGAAAAGGGGCAAACTTACAACTACCTTAAGACAAAAAGCAATTACAAATAGCTTTGGTTTGCAAATCTGTATTTTCTGGATTTTTTTTTTTTTTAACATCAGAGGAGAATCAAGGTTGCGATCCTAAAATTTGTCTAAACTTTTAAATATTTGGTTACAGAAGAGCAACAATAAACAGAACCTTAATCAGTAAAAGAAAGGATAAAATTCATGATAGATAGGGCAGCACTGTTAGCCTGTGTGCCTCTCTCACTTGTCTGTTACAGAGCCCTTTTCAAGTTGAATACTTATGCCAGTGAAGAGGAAGTAAAATTTGACCTGAAATATTCACTATACAAAAAAAAAAACCAACCAGAACTTTGCTTTGATTTTGTGGTAGTAAAATAATTTGCATCTGCTATTTTCATGTAATTAGCTCTGAGAAGGATTGAGGCAGACAAATTTTAGCAGTCTATGCACAAAAAGTGTAACTTTTAGATAGATAAAATAGTCAAATTCAGGTCAAAAATGACAAATACATTTGATATTTCTTTTTTTGAGATGGACTTCACAAAGAGGTTCAAGTGCTATTCATGAGTGTATGAAGGAGTGTATTGAAGCTGATTCTTAATTTCTGGTTTCCTAAATCTTTATTTTAAAAAATTGGTTACAGATAGCCCCTCAAAGAGAATAAACATTAGAGCTTTTTTCGAGTTGCAGAAATGATCACATCTTCAGTAAGCCTTAGCAAAAATACCAAACCAAAGTTTTCACTAGTAGTACTTCTCTGGGATTTAATTGACAATTTAAATTCATACCACATTTCAGTACTTAAAGTAGTCATTTAGATGCATAGAAGGTCTAGCTATTCGTTCTTTTGACTTTAATGTTAAAAATAAACAATTTTAATTGTTGTGAGTAAATAATTTGAAGAAATATTATTTTGTGACAACAGTCTTTAATGCTGTTGAGTAAAGCCCGCGTTATTACAAGAGAAACAAAAAGAACTGCATGTTCTTTCTGCACTGTGGTCAGCTGTTTACAATAGAATAGTTACTAGCAAGTATTAGTTTAACAATAAAATTGGAACTCCCCTATTCGCTTACCAATTCCTTGGTCATTATGTGATTCAGTATATCTAGTCTGCAAACACAGTAATCTTTGAATTGATCTGCATTTATTGTATTTAAAAGAAAAAAATTATTGTCATTTTAAGAGATATCTGATTTAGCAGAAATTATCCCATGTAGTTGTTGTACAGATTTGTTCCATGATTTTTCTTTGTGAAATAATAATTAAGCTAGTCAGTGTAAAATAAAGATATAACAATAGAAAGTTTATTTCATTTTTGCAGTGAAAATGATGGTGGGTTGAACATTGGAATTCTTGATATCTTTGGCTTTGAGAATTTCAAAAAAAATTCTTTTGAACAACTCTGTATCAACATCGCCAATGAACAAATTCAGTTCTACTTCAATCAGCATGTCTTTGCCTGGGAACAGGTATGTGTGGATTATTTTGATAAAACTTTAATATTGCTGAACAAATAAATCTTGAAGAAACTACATTGTTCCTTCTCTATAATAGGTTGTAAATTGCAGATTATAACAAGTACTTTTTGAGTATGTACTCTGTGAACCAGTGCTTACTATTTGCAAGTAAAATGCCTACATAAAATGCATTAAACTTGAAATTTACAGTATCTAAGCAACATAACACAGTGATAATCTGTTTGATGCAATGTTGTTTTTTTGAGAAATAATGAGTGTTGTAATGTATGATTCTATAGTAAAAAAATAAATGAGTGGTAACAAAATTTTGAAAGTGCAGTGTTCATAATGGCTTACTAATAAGCTTAATGAACACTGAAATTCCATTATTAAAAACTGCAAATCTCACGATTATTTTGTTTTATTCAGAAACTAGATCATCTCAGCTAAATAATGATGGATTTAATCTACATAATTTAAAACAGAGAAAAGGAATAGTTTTGTAAATATAAAAGTTTATGAAACTGAAGAGGAGAGTGAAAAACCTCAAAAAAATATCATCTCAGCTTTGTAAATATTTCCGTGTTAATTAAATTAACCATCTTTAAATCATTATCCACTATTGTTACTTGAAGAAATAACGTTAAGAAAAAATATTAATGTTGGTGAAAATAGAAATATTCCAGTATCCTGTATGGCAGAACAGTCAAAATTCAAATTGTAAGTGAAATAATACTTTTGCTGTTTTACTGAAATTACTGGAGTTTATGATACACAAATGAAAATCCTCCTGAATACTAATTTTAATTATTTGTAGAAACAGAGTATTTTGTCAGTGTTAATCACTGATTGCTTTATGGATAAAACAGATACAAGTTTGCAATGTGTCTCTGTATGCAGGTGTGTACACACATGTGTCACTTTAGAACTGCATATATCTATGTGTAAAATGGAAGGGTTTTTTAATATGAATCAATGCTTTATCCTCTTTGCAATTATTTCAGGAAATGCTGTCTTACAGTCTTAGACCTTGCAGTTGTTTTTATAGATTTATGTGTGAGATTCTCAGACACAAGTATTGCCTTATTTTTAATACCATCTAAAATTCAGAGAAAATTTAACCTGAACTACTGTAATTACTTAGGTGCCTTCTTCCCAAAGTGCACAAATTCACACAAGAAGGTCACTTGGCTACTGCTGTTTCTAACAGTTGGAAGATGAAAATAGCACAGACTGTAGCACCATTATTTATTCCTGTAAAATTCAAGCACTGACCAGGTCTCCTGGACTTGCACATGTCCACTTGGCTCAAATGTTCCCTAACTCGATCCTCACGCAATGAGTCTTCCTTGTTCCGGACTTTCCCTCTGGTCTCAGGGATCTGAGTCAAGACCTTTGCAAAGAAAGCATTGAACATCTCAGCTTTTTTCATATCGTCTATGCTTGTTCAGCAGCAGGACCACATTCTCCCTAGCTGCCTGTTGCTGCTGACCGACCTGTGTTGGCTTTCCTATCCCTATCCCTGTACACCAAATATTGTCTTAATATTCCTTCTCCTTTTTAATTGGAGTCTTGTTCAGTGTAATCTGCCTTTATTTGTTTCTAAGTATTCTGGTGCAGAACATTTTGGCCAGACCTATATTAATGCAGAGGTTTGTGGTGTCACCATCTAGTAGGAACAGTTTCCCCTCTTGCACATGCCCTGCTGCAGCAAGGTCAAGTAGCATCCCTTGCTACTGAGCAAGGGATGATGAGATGAGGGAAAAAAATTAACTTCTTATTTTGACAATATCTAGTTTACCTGTTTCTTCCTGTAGGAAATTAGTACAACAATTAGAGACCCTATGGAAGGGGAAAGTGATCTTTATTTACAGAATCTCTGAGTACTTCAACTTCACTCATTTCCAGCCATTCTTTCATAGATGTCATTGACTCACAGCCACATAGAATGCACCACAATATGTTCAAGTGGTCTGCCAAGGGTAATTTGTGAGTGATTCATTGAAAAAGGGACACCAGCTGGCAAATCTTCATTGTGTCTCTTAGGTTCTTCTTGCTGCAATAGTTTTTGGACAGATCTTTTACAGCCTCTAGCAATCGTCAGTTGTTACAGGGCAGTTCTTTGCCTCAGAACCTTATTTACTTCAGCCTCCATAATCTTCAGGCAAGGGCATTATCTGACTTTGATTGTTTGAAGTATATACATCTTTATGCCTACAGTCCATTTCCTTGGTGGGCTTGTGGGAAAATTGTATATGACATGCTGTAACCTTGCAGTCATCCTCCTGTTATCAGATGTAAAGGGTGTTCCACTACTACCTGTCTGCAGCGTGTCTTTATGTAAGTAAGTGAAGGCCTTCTGTTCTTGATGTAAGCAACACTTTCCTCAGTTTTATTGCTATGAACAAATGTTCTGCATTCAAATCACAGGCTATTCTTCTAAGACACTTTTTTCTTGTGCTTATACACACATTTCCATTCATATTTCATTTATACCAGTTCTAATATTCCTATCACAAGTGTCCACATCCTACCCGTAACACCAAGTGCATGTCTATTTTAATTTACATCACGCCACTTCAGATTATATCAAACTTCATTACATTATCTTGTAGCAGTCTTCAAAGATACTAGTACAAAAGTGCAGAATGAGCTGTATAGATTAGGTTTGTGCAAGTGTGGGTGTAAATCTCCCTTTCAGAGACAGGAAATGAGAAATTATTTTGTGTTACAACCCAATGGCACAGATTGATTTGCAGTATGATTCACAGTCATTATAAGACATCACTTTTCACTTCCTTATGACATGGTTGTTCCAGTTTTACATCACAAAAACTGCCTTCTGAAAAGTAGGTGGCTTCAGAATCTTTTCTGTTGACTGCAAGGACTCTCCTGTGTTAACACCAAAGACATACTTTAATTATAAATACAAGCCCTCCCCTCCCTGCAGACAAATAAGAGAAAGCAATTTGAAAGAAAATGTAACTGCTGAATGTTCTATACATGGGGGGGAAAAGGAAATATTTTCAAAATCATATGACTGAATTTGTTCTTCTTAACGATACAACATATCACTTTTGTAAAAGCCAAATGTTAGGATGACCCCTGCCCTTTGCTGATGTATCTGCCTGACTTTACAAATGACTTTACATGCAAAGGTTTGTGTCTCACTAAAAGACACAAGTTTACGGGAAGGCTGATGCCAGCAGCCACCAAGACCTTTGTGTTGACTTTTCATTAGCCCAAGCTGACGGTTTTACTGATGGAGCAATCCTGTTGCTGGGGACCGAGGATAGCGTCTCTTCACAGCCCTGTGCACTGCCAGACAGACATGTCAGATTGTTCTGTGCTACCTCAGAAATCTGTAACATGACACTGCACTGCACCCTGTAGATCCTCTCAAGGAAGACTGAAAAATTTAAATTATTTGACACTTCCCTTGAGAAAAGTAAAATGTATAGCTACACTGTTTCTTCCTTCTTTTCCCTGTTTTGCCTTTTTCAATTCCTTATCACATACAATTAGAGGAAATTTGACATATCTAGTGGGAAGTCAAGGCCTAAATCAGTTAAATATAGTTTAGTTCATAGTTAACCCATGTCAACCTAATAAGTAGTGATTATGTCACTGGAGAAGGTGAAAAAGTTTGGGCAACTTGAGCAATGAAGCCACAGGGTAAATTAACTCCTAGGGTTGAACTTTACTTTCAATTCTGCAGGTGATACGGTTGTACCACTGTTAGTGGTTTCTTTTCTGTGCCTGAATCTGAAAAGTGTTCACAGTTTTGCTTTCCATGGAAGTGTGGCCTGAGAGAAGACAGCCTCAGTAGTGACAAGAATAGTAGGAATGAACAATGATACTATCACAACCTGAGGCTTAGGGTGTCTGCTAGTGCAGAGTGTCTGTGAAGTCAAAATTAAGGGAATTTATTCTTTATTGTTGACTTAATGTTTGCATTTAAGAGTAAAGGCTTTTAGGCCTGAACACAATCTCCTTTCCCTAATTTAACAGAAAGACTGAGGTGGGCAGTATAGTTTAAGAAAAGATAGTGTAGATTCCCAATAGTCAATGAAGACAAATAGATATATCCCTGTCTCTACTGACTGGGGAGAGAATGTGGGCTCTCAGCTTAGTCTCTGCTTTTATATGTCCACCAGCCTTGTTGGCACAAGCTTTTTTTTTTGTTAATATTAAGCAAAGCAGAACTTTTGGACCTTCAGTGCCATTCTTCAAGGTGTTTCCCTTATGTTCTCAGCAAAATGCCATTATATTATTAAACATTAAGACCATTTCCTAATGCATTTAATAATTCATTGTTATTAAGTGAAATGGGGTTGCACAAGCTAACATTAGCTAGTTTGATCACAGAAAAAATACCATGCAATACTGAGATGAGATAGGAGCCCAATTAATAGTGTAACTCAGTTATTCCAATTGACCTCCCATCAACAGGAATACTTTCTAATGGGTTATGCTTCAGAATTTCAATAAGCAGCTATTTTACAGAGCTTTCTTGTCACAAAACATCATGGGAGATTATAAAATCCTGTAGCTGATTCATCTTATTAATTCAAATAAGATCTATTTCATTACAGTTTTATGATGTGCATTGTTAAGGCTTTTATACTTGCTGCTTGTATCCTAATAACATGGTTGAAATCAGCATTGCATAAAAAAAATGTAATACAGTATCATTTCTGAGTCATCTGTCACACTGGTGCCTGGGAGACAGCCCATGGGAAGTGATGGAGTGAACTCCTTTCATATCCTACTGGGCAGATGGCAGCATTGCCAAAACTGTCAGCACTGGCTGACACTCATCCAGTTGTCTGAGTGCAGACACAAAAGGCTGAATGGTCACATATGCAGCAGGCTTGGAGGTCAGGCCTTGCGTGTTGGCCAGGCAGCGATGGGAGCAGAAGTTGCTGTTAGAGCATAGTAGTACAGCTACTACAGAGCTCCTTTCTTTTTCAAGGAGAACGCTTTTATCAGCTCTCTAAACCGGCCTCTCTCACAAACATTTGAAGTTAGAAAATTTAATCATTAGATAAGTTGGTTGTGAGAGCTTGTTGAACAATATCCAAGTGTCACAGAAACACTTTTCTCTTCTGATAGATTCATCCTGAGCAATCTCTTTCCCTTGCCCCACTGATAAGTGTACTCTTGATAATCCTAAGCAGTAACAGTTGGTTCCATGAACATAACATCTGTGTGTCAGTACAGCTGTAGCCCTTGGTTAAGCTGCCCCTACTCTGGTGTTATCTTTGGGAGATAATAGGCTCATTCCCTTTCTGCCACCTGCTCCTGCAGGTATATAATTAACTTCTCGCCTATATCAGTGATACATTATTACTCTCTTGTCGTGTCTTGCTACTCAGGTCATTGATTAAAATAAAAAGCAAAACTCTACCTGTCCACTCTTTCAGGGCAGACATGAATGAAGTTTATGTTATGTGTCTCAGATGAGGAGCCCTCCTGGGGCTGTAGGAGAGATTCTTACTGATAACACCCTTGTACAGCATAGAAACTGAGCCATAACCTATCCTTAGAGTGAAGAGTGTCCTGGGAAATTATATCAATCGAGATACTAGAAGGGTTTAGTTATATATTTCGTGTCATCTTTCAAATAGATCAGCAGATTTGTTTATTTGTGCCTGTATGTCCAGGACTTTTGCTGTTTCTCTCTGGCTTAGAGATTAAGAGGTATGAAATCTAATAACATGTGCTTTTCTGTTGTACATGGCAGTTAACTTCTTTTTCAAATGCTCAATGTATTGCCTTCTTCACTTATACAGACTCGAATGACACATAAGGAGAGGTCTTTCAGGGTTAGAGGTCTTTGAACTCATTAATATTAGCCATCATTCATGTTTATGACACTTTTCTCACAATGAATTTAGGACAGCAAACTTGTTATGTTAACACCATACATGAATACAACACTTTTATAAAGTCCTGTCCTTTGGCAGAGGGATAATTTTTAAAGTAGATCAGAAGGCTTAGCTCTGTTTCACAGTACAGCCTGCCCAGGACTGAAGGCAGCCCTGGTACAAACGGGAGCACCATGCAGTGGATAACTGCTATTTCTTATGTAATGCAGGCAAAAATAATGGCAGCGTGGCAGTCCCTAGGGCATCCTTCTCTTGATAAATCTATGCCTGTCCTCTGCCTTGCTAAAGGACTAAGGAAGGTCATTCTTGTATTCTTCAGCTATAATCTAAATTATATTCAAGATAAAACCGTCACAACACACTGTGGACACAATATTTGTTATCCTTTTCAGTCTGGTGGAAATCCAAAGACATTTGCAGTCTTCAGGAGCAAACCAACCAGAACAAACCAAACAACCAAACAATCAGCTTTTCTGTTGTTTTTAAATCTCGGGGATTACCTTTCCCTAGTTCTTTAAAAGGAGTGAAAATGAGGTAGAGGCAAATCTGAGCCAATTTATTTCATTTTTAGGAAATATGTATACAATTCTTTAATTATTAGAAAGTATTTGCACCTTTCTTCTCTTCTTTTTTCCATTTTGAGGCGGGTGATCAAACAAGTAAGGCTGTTGTAATCTGTGGTCACTTCTGTAAATCTTGGCCACTGTACATCACATAGATGTAAGCAATGAATTACGAATGTCAATCTAGCTCTAAAAGGTTCAGAAATATTTTCTACATTGCAGACCAAGGAAGTAACTAGACCCTGAGGTCTCCATCTGCAAACACTATACTTTATCTTCTTCAACTCTTTTTCTTTAAGTCTTGCTTTTCCTGGGAAAGTATCTTTCTTTACCAAATATGCCACAGGAATATTGAACTTATGTATCCAAAAGCAAATACCCCAGCTGACATTTGTTTCTGCAAAAGCTTGATGTCTTTAGTCCGGAGGCAAATTTTTCAATGTAGTTTTAATTGCTACAATTAACAGTTTGTGAATTATGTCCTGAAGTGGTTCTGTATACACAGACAAAATATGCCTTCTGTTGTTTGCTACAGAATGAATACCTTTATGAAGGGGTTGATGCAAGAGTTATAGAATATGAGGACAACAGGCCCCTCTTAGATATGTTCCTGCAGAAACCAATGGGTTTATTGTCTCTGCTGGATGAGGAAAGTCGATTCCCACAAGCAACAGATCAGACACTTGTAGGTAAGTATATGGTTTATTTCAGTCTTGCAGCATGTCTTCTGTTAGATTTCTGTTTGACAGGTACAGTTTAGACTTACATGCTAGTTATGATTTTAGTGAGCCCCCATTCCAGTGTCACAGTATGTTTGAGAGAGACATGCATGTAGGGATGGTTGTGCCCTTGAAGTTCATAGAGAAACATCAAGATTACAAATGAACCGAAGTTGCTGACCCAGGTTTCAAATTCTCCTGCCTTCAGGAATTTTTAGCTGCAGGGTTTGAAAGGTAAAGATCAGACTGAGTTAGAACTCTAGGTTCATATGCCAAGAACACTGTTTGCAAATTGAGTCATGTTCAGCTCTGAGATTTTTGATGAGCCATATCTGAACAAGAAGTTTAATACTTTTTTAAGAGTAATGGCTGCAAACATGCTTCAGTGCATTTCAGCCAATTATGCGTCCTGGGGGTTTTCTATTCAGAAATTAAAATTAAACCACCTAAATATGTTGTAATTCAGTCCTGAATATTTTAGTGCTGCTAAGTAGTTGCATTTCCCATTGATTTAGTTTAGTCATATTTCTGTGCAGATAAATCCTTGTTTTGCTCATTTTGAATGTGTAAAATGTCCTATTAGAGTTTTACCCAACACCCAGTCACAAAACCTAGTAACATCCAGTAAAAATGCCCATGCTAAAGGAATTGTTGTCTTTCTAGTCTCATACTTTTTAGCCTAGAGTACAGAGACCCTCAATCAATCAGTACGTGTTTTCTCACAATTCCTCAAGGAATCCTTACGAAGGATTACTACATTGTTTTGTATATGAAGATCTAAACCTTGCAAAGGCAAGCCCTGGAAGTGTTCAAAAAACATATGGATGTGTCACCTGGGGACATGGTTCAGTGGTGAACACAGTGGTGTTGGGTTAATGGTTGGACTCAATGATCTTAGAGGTCTTTTCCCCCCTTAATGATTCTATAATTTTCTGAAGTCACACAGAAAAAAATTGGTATGAAGTAAGTAAGTAATTTGTCCAAGACCTTCCATATTCTCTATTCAGTGCCTTTTGTTACAAGACCATTATGTCCTTGAAAACATCAGTGTCTGTTTTGTGCTTCTGCATTGCCAGAGAAGTCAGGCAATATACTTAGAGGGATACAGCTTCAGAAGAAAAGTATTGTACAGTAACTCCAGTAAGATGAGCTATGTGTTTCCTTTCAGAAAAATTTGAAGATAATTTGAAGTCAAAATATTTTTGGAGACCCAAAAGAGTAGATCTAACCTTTGGGATTTATCATTATGCTGGAAAGGTAAGAGACCTGATGCTTTTAGTTGGGGATTGTTGAGTGGTAGGAATGGAAGGACATAGAAGAGGTCAGCTGGGTTGGTTCTCAGCTGTCATTTATTCAGGCCTGACATGGGAATGTTGGTGGTGTGTTACATATGAAAAGTAAATTGAGAAGTTATTATCCCTTATTAAAAAAAAAAAAGCAATAGCAGGAGCATATTTTTCTTAAATGTCACCAGGTAAATAAACTGGCTGTAGTATAGAAGATCCAAAACACAACTGTTATGTAATGCAACTTGGTGCTCTTCCTCTTAGTTCAAAGCCCTGTACCATGCTTGTTCCCACTGTTTCTAATCAAGATCCCACTCCTTTCTTTCTACTTCCTCCTACACCCCATCAGCCTTACTTAGTTCTGTACTTTGACATCACCCAGATAGGTAGTGCAGGCCCTGCCTTCTGCTTCATTTGATGAGCAGTGTCTTGCCCTCCTGTACAAGGTGAGTTGCTGTATGTGCCTTTCAAACTCAGGAGGAGTTGCTGTTGCACTGTTGCAAGATGATGCTGGTCATATGAACCTTGCCTTGTGAAAGCAGGAGCTCCTACCTCCTTTTGAGCTCTTTTAAAGGGTATGGAGTAAGCACTTATGCCTCACATAGGAAACCATGTTGGGTCTGTACAGTGCTGGAGCAGCTGGTCTGGGAAGAGGCAAATACTGCCCATCAGCTGATGGAAGATAACTTATGCCTTATGTAAGACAGTCAGCTACAAAGAGCCTGCAGTAACTCCTCTGAACCTCATCTCCAGCTGCATTGCACTTCACCAGCATAGCATATCTCACTGCTGAAGAGTGGAGAGTCAGGTCTCCCTGTACCATTCCTGTTACCAGCCACTGAAGATGGGGATTACACCAGTGCCCCATCAACTCTTTCCAGTGTTCAACAAGTTTTTTCATTAGGAAGTTTCTCCTAACATTGCTGTAATGTAAGTTTTTTACTCCTAGTCCTGTTTGCTGTGGAACTGGAAAACAATTTATTTCCTCTTCCTTTACAAGCCTTTTTCCTAATTTAAGACTCTTACTGGGTTGTTTTGTGAGGGGTTTCTCTAGATTAAGCATGCCAGTGTATTTTACCCTTTGTGACAGGTCAGGTTTTCTTGTGGATCCTTTACAGTATCATTGAGATAGAGTCCTGGAGTTACATTTTGAGTTAGGTACACCATTATTGGAATTTTTAGAGAGACTTCAATTGCCAATATGCAGTTTGTGATTTTGCAAACTTCCTCTACAATTAATACAGAGACCCCTAAGAAGAGTGGTAAGTCCTGAGTCCAGTACAGCACAATATGAATAGCACAGAAAAATTGTACAGTAATGTGGGTAATCCTATGTGATGTGGTTGAAATCAAGTGCATTGTTGATTGTGCATTTACACATGTACTGGTGTAAAGGAGGACTACAATACGCTTGTCCTACTGATAAATCCACGGTGGCTAAGACTACTGCTAAGATATCTGCATTTGGAAAAATACATGTCTCAAGCTACTTTGGAATGATGGATTTGCTTTTATTGATCTGCATCATATCTCAATATTGAAAAGTTAGAACTTTCAGTGATCAAAAGAAAGACCGCAAGCAAGAGCGAGCTTAGTAGCTGAAAAACTATTTGTGTATCTTCGTATCTTAAAAGCCATATGCCAGAATGCTTAAATTTACAATTGCTTTTCAAAAACCAAGAAGATGCATAAATTCACTTTTTAAACAGGTTCTGTATAATGCCAGTGGATTCCTAGCCAAAAATAGAGACACTCTGCCAGCTGATATTGTACTGCTACTGCGATCATCTGAAAACAACCTGACGCGACAGCTGGTAACCCATCCTCTTACAAAAACAGGTATTGCTGTAGAGGAAATCTTCTTAGTCCTCTCTAGCCTTCATGATGAACACTGCTAGGTTTCATATGACTGCTTATTGATGACATTACACACTTTGTGGCTTAACTTTCCAACCCTAGAATCTATACAGAATGGAGCCCCAGCCATCTCAAGCTGCAGGGGAGGGATTGGTCTGGTCAAGTGCCAAGGAAGTGGTAGAGACTTCTTTCAGGGTCCTCTCTTCAGGGTAGGGGAGCAATACAGGGAGTGGAGTTCATCTCTTGGGTTGAGGACTGAACAGAAAAGATCAGGTAAGTCACTGGCCTTTTTTTGGGCATGGCATATATAAATTGCCTGTTTTGTCTCAGTGCATTTATCTCTAAAGTACTAGAGAATGAAGGTCAGGGCTCTTAATATCTGCTTCAAAGAGTGAGGAGACACTTCTCAATTTACTAAGTCTTTTAGTCCTTTACAATAGGTGACTGATGGGGTCCTAGTAGTAAGCCCTTTCTCATGGAGTTCATAAGTTGACGTGGAGGAATAAAATTGGCTCTACAGAAATTACTCCAAAGCTGCATCTTAGTTGAACTATGTCCTTGCACAGTGTCCTACCTGCCATTTTAGGGTAATGGGAAAGTCTCCTTACAATCAGTTTGTTATTGTGTTGTAGTACTCCGTGTGTGATGGCATTGATGCCATACAGTAATTCCTTACAACTTTATTTCCTTGTACAACTATATGGGAGATCTATTTCTAGCAGATCAGAAAAGCTAAATTGGAAGAGTCTAATGGAAATTTCCCTAAAATGTTATCGTAGCTTACAGAAACTAAGGTCTTGGCAAAGCTTCTATTCTTCATAAAGGGAGCTTTGCTCATGGAATGCAAAATTTGGTCTTGAAGTTCTCTTTTAAGTGAGTGTTCCTGGGAAAGCACAGAGCACAGTGTCCTTGCCTGAACTTTTTCACTTGTTGATATTTGCTAAGATACTAATAATTTCTGTAGAGTCAAAGTAAGGGTCCACATGGTCCCAAGAACTGATCCCAAGTCTTAATGTTTTGCAAGATAATTCTGGTCTTCTTGTTAAATATTGTAAAACACTGTGTGTAGCCTTTTGAAACGGACTGAAACCACCCGGCTATAGCCAGCTAAAAGTTGGCTTTCTGATCTGTTAGTCATCTAGAATCAGTGAAATTATAGAGGTTTACCCAAAGTTCAGCCCATCTTGCCTATCTCAGGTGTTTCTCTTAGGACAGGAAGAATCTCCTCTGAATGTGCCTCTCTGCACTGAATACAGCAGGGATCCTGTAGACACCTCAGTTGCAAATAGCTAAAGTCAGGTGTGAGTAATCCTCTCTTTTTCCTTCCCACTGTGTGATATTCAGCTGAACCCAAGGGAGGTTTAGCTCTTGATATCATCACATAATACATGATGCATTAGCTCACCATGCCATATATTTGCAGCTGTTATTCCAACTCTTACCACCTTTTACTGATAGCAGCTGAGCACAGATATATAGGCTCTCCCAGTGGAGAGTGAGATCCCAGAAGTGTTTTGTTATTAGCAGAAGCAGTGGCAGTGTGCAGTACTGGTTAGGGTTTATCAACACAGAGAGACATGATTGAAAGCTCAGCAGAATTTTCATTATTCCTTTAGAAGATGAGTGTCTGTGTAAACCACACCAATGCACCTAGTCCTTCAAAGTCATCATGAAGGTATTGCTTAAGTATTTTGAGGTTAGAATCTTAAGACTATGTATGTGCTAGAAAACTAGACCCAGTGAACAGTAGCTGAAACACTCCCAAAGGACTGCCCGTTCCTAGGTATTCCAGGAATACCTAGGGCCACATCAAGCAAAAGTGCAGGCCAGCAGTGGTTTCCAGCAAGCTCTGTGGAAAGATACAACATTCTTTTTAACAGGGGGTTAAAAGAGTAGCGAAGTATAGTGTTTAGCTGTTTGAGACATGCCATGTCACTTGCCCTCAGGTCCAGAGAAAGGTGCTAACACTTTATTTTTTTTAACTAATATATATGTAGCGTTAGAACTGTAGTAGTACAATAACATTCTTAGAGTAAAGCCACATGGATAATCTAAGAGGTATCTTTCTTACCTTCTGCAGCAGTCTGGGTTTTTTTTGTGATCTAGTAGATGACATATGAGCTGAAGGAGAAAAATCATCCCTTTTCATCTTCATGCAACTTCTTCAAAGCTTGTTCCATCCCAAGGGTGAAAGGGGAAACAAGGACATACTCTAAAAAATTCAACAACCTTTCTAATCATATGGTTATGCTGGGGACATGAATAAGGTGGTTCAGCATCAGTTTTAGTTTAGATGAGATGTAAACACTTTGCTAGGTTGCTTTTTTCCATCTTCCCATAGGTAACCTGGCACACACTAAAAGCAAAACTACAATCAGTTACCAAATGTGGACCTCCCAGAAAACGATAAGTCATACAAAGGTAAGAAATCCAATTTTATGATTCTGCATTGAACATTAATTTAAACTAGAAAGGCAATACTGGTTTTGATATTAAAACCTTAAAACCTTCCTTGGTTTTTCTCTCTCTCCTATTTTCTTTTCTGTTTAGCTGGATATCTTTGTGTTGTGCAATTCATATTCCTTCCGTGAGGTAAAAACCTAACATTTCCCTTCTTTCTGGCTATAGTTTTGTAAAAACTTCAGGGGAAAAAAAATATTATTTCCTAGCTGTATTTAGCAAAAAGATAAATTAAAATATTGGTGTGGAGTATAGCCATGTTCAGTAGGGAACTACCAAAATAACAGTGATGATGGAATAACTAAAAGGACCTCAGACATTGTCAGGTTATTTGTGGCAGTTATTAGATGCTCTGTTATCAAATTGTGCCCTCTGTGTGTGAACGTTTGTGTATTGTGTAGCAAAGTAATGTAATGTATTGGTGTAATTGATTTGTGTTGTTGTGATTATGCTGTAACTTTTGCTGCTTAGAATATTTTTTTAATTATTTATGTTCTCTGAGGGGTGTTTTGTTGTGGCGTTGGAAGGGTGCTACAGGCTCACTGGAGCTAAATCGTGTAATTTCTTTCTTCGTCTCTATAGAATGAAGCAGGAGATACTGGACATCATCCTAGAGAGACAACCAGCATGAAAACACAGACAGTTGCTTCTTATTTCAGAGTAAGATATCAAATCTTTTAATATAGATTTCTAGAGTACAATAAATGTTTATTCTTTCACCTTTTGAAATGCACCTGTTTACTTAGAGTCAACAGCGATGCATTTAGAGTTTGTGAACTGCATATATGGTGCAGCGGCCTGTGCAGTACAAATATCTAGAGGAAGTTGTGATGTTTCATTTTTAATTGTACTTGGTTACACAGCCACATTGCTGTCATGATGATGTATGATGATCAATATTACTCTTTTCCTTGCTTATTTTTCTACCAAGGAGATAAAGGGAGATTGGACATTAATGGTACAGCATTTCTTTAGGAGTTTAAGAAAGAGGCCAAAGTTAATTGGAAGCAGGAGCTCCAGAGAACATTCTTGATGGTCACTGCTCATAAGCTGTCATGAGTCAATCCTTGTAGCTCCTTCAGCAGCCCTCTGGACCTTCCCAAGCACTGGCTGCGATGCTGATCTTGCAACAGAAAGTAACTGTGAAGAGCATTCTTTCCTCCAAAGGGGTGCACACAGTTGGTTCACTTGGGCTCAGCTCTGAATTTCCAACTCTTATTTAGTCATCTTTCTCAGCGAACCATAAAGTGGCTGAGGTGATGTTGGTGAGGAATTGGATACAGGACTCAGAGAAATACTAAGTAACTTTGCCAGCTGCGCTAAACTAGGAAGAGCTGTCAACCCTCTCAAGGGCAGAGAGGCCCTGCAGAGAGATCTCAACAAATTAGAGAGATGGGCAATCACCAACAATATAAAGTTTAACAAAGGCAAGTGCCAGATTCTTCACCTTCAAGGGGACAACCCTGGTTGTGTGTATAGACTGGGGAACAAGAAGCTGGAGAGCTGTGCCACAGAAAGGGATCTGGGGGTCCTCATCTATGGCAAATTGAATATGAGGCAGCCATGAGGGCCAACGTGTCCTGGGGGGCATCAGGCAAAGCATCACCAGCTGGCCAAGGGAGGGGATTGTCCCACTCTACTCTGCACTGGGGTGGCCTCACCTTGAATATTGTGGGCAGTTTTGGGCATCACAATATAAGAAAGATATAAAGCTGTTAGAGTGTCCAAAGGAGGACAACAAGGATGACGAAGGGACTGGAGGGGAAGCCGTATGAGGAGCAGCTAAGGTCACTTGGTCTGTTCAGCCTGGAGAAGAGACTGAAGGGGGAGACCTCACTGTGGTCTTCAACATCCTCGTGAGGGGAAGAGAAGGGGCATCTCTTTACTTGTGTGACCAGTGACAGGACTTGAAGAAATGGCCTGAAGCTGAGTCAGGGGAGGTTTATGTTGGACATCAGGAAAAGGTTTTTCACCCAGAGGGTGGTTGGGCACTGGAACAGGCTCCCTGGCGAAGTGGTCACAGCATCACGTTTGACAGAGTTCAACAAGTGTTTGGACGGTGCTCTCAGGCACAGGGTGTGATTCTTGAGGTGTCCAAGGTGTCCTCAAGACCAGGAGTTGGACTTGATGATCCTTGTGGGTCCCTTCCAACTCATCATATTCTATGATTCTATGACCCATAAGAGTTCATTTACATCTATGACAGAACAGTAAGGAGCCATATCTCTGTTTAGTAGATACAAATGCACAGCTTTGTGGACTATGAAGGGCAATTTCAGCCTAGGTATCATGGCAGTCCAAAGCTGTAAGGTGTTCTAAAGTTCTAGATGGAAAAAATACTGAATCTCAATCAAACCTGATGTGTGTGACTCAGTGCATTATCAGCACATCGAGCGTCATAGGCTGCAAATTAGTTAATTATATTTACACTTTTCTGGTACTATTTTCTGTAGAGAAAATCCTTGCTCAGATCATGCTAGCTAATGCTCTTAACTGAAGATTCAACTTCAGCCCCACTGGTTTACTCACACACAGAAACCTGTGGGTGATCGAGCAAAGCAAATGACACCTCAGACTGCGTGGGAAAAAAATTATCCATTAGCGTGTCCTACTTGTTTGTGTTCAATTGGCACACTAGTGATGAAGCTAATTAAGCACTTTGCTGCATGATGCAGCTTCTGTCCAGAATGGAATTGCACATTTTAATAGGAAACATATGGCTCTTGACGGCCTACACTGGTTTCATGTATCCAAACTACTGCTGAACAGCATTACCTCCTGACTACTTCTTTCTGTTGAGTCAGGTTGAATCTTGAGGAATAAGTCTATTCATTTGTGTTTTAATAAGATCCTCCCATGAAGCAATTTCACACAACACCAGTCAAGGTTGTTTACAGCCAGATTCCCCTCAGTTGGCATGGGGAGCTACAAGCTGCATCTCCTCTGCTAGCCTGGTACCCTGGTGAGGTCGGAAAAATGCAATTTTCTGATTTGCAAAAAAAATGCAAAATTGTGATTTTGTGTACTTCTAATTTTGCCCCCCTCAAAAGTTTCCTCTTAGCAGGGCAGCTATAGTATCAGCATCAGTCTATACAACGAACAGGATGTGCCAACATCAGAGCAGTTTAAGCAGCCCTTCTTCTCCCATCCATAAATGGATGATTTACATCCTGGGTGAAGAAGGGTCCTCAAACAGGTGACAACAAGAAAAAGAAGAAATGGGCTGTAATTGCCTAACAAAGTTCCAAGGTAAGCAAATAAGCATAAGGAGAGTTTCTATCATATGTTGGACATTATGGAAGTTTGTGAGAATGTCCTGAGTGAAATGTGGTACGTTTATTTGGAATCAGTGTTTCTCTCAAGTAGTAACTTCAAGATCTTTTCAAAGCTAGAATTGCTGTTGCATAATTTACTTCATTTACTCTTTAAGTACCAGCTTAACGAAATAAGGTATGACATGATTCTGATTTTAAGAAATAAAATTTCAACTACCCGTGGACCTATATACACATTCCATAAATATCCTTGTGGCAGATCTTTTGTTATTTTTTTTTCAGTATTCTCTGATGGATTTGTTATCCAAAATGGTCGTCGGACAGCCTCATTTTGTCAGGTGCATCAAGCCAAACAATGACCGGCAGGCAAACAAGTTTGACAAAGAAAAAGTGTTGGTTCAGCTGCGTTACACAGGAATTCTGGAAACAGCAAGAATTCGAAGACAGGGTTATTCACACCGTATACTATTTGCTAACTTCATAAAGAGGTAACATTGATGTGAAGAAGCTCTTTTCTCTCTTTCCATGCTGTCCAGTATTTTTTAAGCATCAGCAGTGCTTTTGGCATGATCTTTCAAGAAAAAATTTCCTGTGACAAAGAAGATTATAGTCTGGATAACAAAGACTAGTTCAGGCACAAGATTAGAGACCTGTTTTGGATGTGTAGGGGAAGATGATGCATCTCAGGATGATTTTCAGGCCCCCTGGGCATTTCAGTAAAAATTTGCTTGCTTATAATCTGTATGGTTTTTTCAAAGACTTGAGGTTTAGAAGTGTAATACTTTAAATTAAAGCCAAGAATTTGGAGCCACAGCATCCAAAGAACACCACAATTTCTCTAGCTCCTGGCCTTCAGCACTGTGCAGCATCTGCTTGTCCAGGGTAGATGATAACTTGGTATTGCTAGTCTAGGGCTGAAAATTTCACTAAGTGCATAATTCTGTTTAAAATATAATTCCTAAGTATTTTTTTTTAGTCACTTGTTAGAAAGAAGAGTAATGACCTCAGTATGATTTTATAATTCCGTTAACTATCTCTTCCTCCGCCCCAAAAATCTGCATTCCTCTATTACAAGTAAAGACCCTGAGAGATGTGTGGAATGGAGATCAAAACAGGGAAGAATCAAACAATACCCATTCAGACAGAAGCACTTAAAAGTAATAGTTCATTAGAAACAGTGAGCTAGTAGCAGAGTGCTGCAGATGCATGAGAAGAGAGGGGAACAACAAAAGGATGTTTGTATAGCACTGTTCCTGGAATGAATAATCCTGGAACTGTTGCTGTTTTGCAAGAGTGCAGCATGGGAAACGATCACCACACCAAGATCTGCTATGGCTTTTGGTGACTGCTCTTTATAAAAAAAACTTTACTGTTTAGGTAAAAGGGAGGAAAGCAGCAAACATAATGGGGTAGCTCTCAGAGAGAGTGCCCCTGATTGCAGTGAGGCTGTGCAGATCTCTGGCACTGTGGACATGGCCTTCAAACAAAAAGGAATTTTTATTAAGTATTTGTCTTCTTATTTTGGGCTTGTTTTTTTTAATAGTCAAGAGTTACCGGTAGACCTGAGATAATGGTAACATTATTTGTTAGAATCAAAATAAGCCAATTCACTGTGTTTTACAAAAAGAAGAAAAAAAAAAGGAACTGTAGGTAATAATGGAGGGATTGATGTTGAGCAAACTGTTACCATTATTTAAAGCTGATAAACCCAAGATTTATCTTTAAAGGCTGAATAACAAGAAAAAAAAGCAGAATGTACTGTCAGAATGCACACATAATTCATGTCATTTTCTTGAATTAAAAAAACCAAAATAGATATGGTTAATTTTGTTATGAAGCATTTTGGAAAGTCTTGGAACAAACAAGAACTTTCCTACACAGCCGATGAGCTGACATATTACAGGTAATTTTTATGCATGAACATCCTGATCTCTTTTCCTAATCAGAATTAATTCTGAGTAATGAGTATAGCAGATCGGATGCTTACAGAAACAGCACTTTTGGACATAACATTTGTTATTTGGACATAACATATATGGAACATAACAGTTCCAAAAGGATCTGCAAAGCTGAATCCAAGGAGGTAACAAGTGCTGGGATGCATCTCACATCATGTTAACTGTCTCAAAGGTAGATGGTCTAGCAATGCCATAAGATATGACATTTTCATTATATTTCTAAATATGAAATAATATAAGTTTGGCATAAAAGCTTTTAAAATATATTTATTTTGCCACTAAAATCACCTTCACAGAACGTGAAGAGCAGGAAAGAACTGGTGCAGTACTGTACTTGGGTTGCACACTTTTTAAAACCTTCTGGTGTTGATATGGAATTAAACAACCCTCCAGGGCGTGCAATATGTCACTCATCCACTTTGGATTGAGTTTCTCAGTACTGCATATAAATCACAGCAATTTTGTTCATAAGTAGTTTTAGTTTTTTCGGTGCTATGTTTTCTGTCATGCAACTGTTTTTATTATTTAAATGTATTTGCATATATTGCTCTTTATTAATCAAATAAGGAATCATGCATTTGTCTTTAGGTATTACCTCATCTGTTATAAAACAAATGACGATCCTCCAGTCAGCCCGGAAACCTGTGCTGCCATCTTGGAAAAAGCCCGCCTTGACAACTGGGTTCTTGGAAAAACGAAAGTAATTTTGTAATATACTGTGTCTGCATCACTGCAGGATGCCATTGTTAACTTCTTAAGCAATTGTTTTCTCTCTCCTTTGGTTGGAGTAGCTCTTGATCTCTATTAGTTTTGAAAAACAAACTCCCTTTGTTGGGTACTGTTCCCTGATACCTGGCTGAAATCTTCAACCTGTAAAGGGTTAAAATTCACATCAGCTTTAGTAAGGCCACAATGCAAAACAGTATGTGACAACAACACTGCTTGCATTTTCTTTCAAAAAATGTTTTAGTATGGATCCCAGTAAGCTTAATGCAAGCTTCTTTTCTTAAGGAAAAGAAGTTATACTTCTTCCTTGTAGCAGACAGACTCACAAAGGGTAAGGAAAAGGTTCTGGCTTTCCAGTTTGAGGCTGCTGTGGCAGACTTTGCTGAGCACTACGAGACGAGGCAGCAGGATGATCTCATTTGTATCAAGTGGAAGGAAGACTCTATTTTGAGAGAAACACACATCTGTTACCATACACTTGCTTTTGGATCTAGCTCACTAATCTTCCCAGTGTGCCAGAGAGGAACACCCACCCAGCCCCACTGACAGATCTCAGATCTCAGAGAAATAGAAGCATCAGACAAGTACTGCATCAAGTCTCTTTATTTGCTACTGTAACAGAAGTGCTAGGAAGGATATTAATAGGGAGATGAATCCTAAACTGTTTGAAATCACCTGAGTGAAAAAGAAACAACTGTTTTTCTGAAATATCTTCCTAGATATATGGGACGGAAGCCATGAAGTTGCCTCACTCTCAGCCTTTATTTCCCTCTGGTGCCTTAGTAAGATTAATGGACAACAAGCAGTCAAAAGGATCATATCTTGGGATGTGAGATCTGTAGCTTATGTTAACTTTAATTAGGGTTAACCTGTATCTGTACCAACAAATGATCATGAGTGGGGCAATTCTGCAAAATAAGCATGGTTATTGTCTTAATTGAACAAGTCTTTCTACACATTTTATCCTAATATACACCAGGAATGTGTTGGTATCCCTTGTGCTAGACTAGTTTTTTAGGGCTTATATGGGTGTCATGCTTGATAAAAGCAATTTAGAAAATAAACAATGCTTTAGATTTAAAATTGGAAAGTGGAGAGATTGAAGGTTCCAGGTTTGGATCATATTTATGTAACATACATTACATTTGTGAGGTTAGCAAAACTATCAGCCTCGTGGTTTTGAAAACAGGTTTATAGTTAGTTATAGACTGAAGTTTTGCACTGGAACTTAAAAACATCTTCCCATGAAAACATGAATAAGAAGGGACCGACTAGAGATGCTGAAAGGGACAGTAAGGTAAACCAATATCCTGAACAATGAAAATGCTGTCTCTAACAACAGCGATCCTTTAGGTACTATAGGTGAAGGGTCTGTTCATCATTTGAAACCAACTTGTAACTCTTGCTGATGTTAAAAGGATTGAGTGACTACAGGGCCTGGGAGGGTAACTAAAACTTTTGCTTGTTTACCTACTCTTTTTAAGGTATTCCTCAAATACTATCACGTGGAGCAGCTAAATTTAATGCGGAAGGAGACAGTTGACATGATTATTTTGATTCAAGCTTATGTCAGAGGGTGGCTGGGTTCAAGGAGATACAAAAAGATAAAGGAACAAAGGGAACAAAGTGCTATTAAAATACAGTCAGGTAACAGCTTTAAAACATTTAACATTTTGCTTAAAGCTAGTGCATATGTACGGTTGATAGATGAATGTATATGCTGGATGTGGATTTTGCTCTTTTCCTGCTGTTACATTTGACAAAGTATCTTCTATTTGGTGATGTCTGTTCTTGTGAAGAAAAATTTCTTTTAACCAGGTTATGACAATCGCTTTACTGAAATTACATTTCTCAATGTTACATTTAAAAGGCAATTTTAAGAATGGAAGGATGTGATTGCACAGATGATACTGTTATTAATAATATTCTGGCATGCACTGACAAGGTTGTATAATATAATAATGAAAATAAAATGTATTAACTGTCCTAGATAATAAGGCCAATTACCCCGTTGATGGAGGCATCAACTGAATTTTTTAATACTTTCAAACATCATCTTATTTTACATTCTGATTCTCTTATATTTTGTATTCGTCTAATTCATAATACCTTTATTTACCATAAAATGTAGTTTTTATATAGGTTTACTATTTGTGCTCATTTGCCATGTTTATTGAAAGATACATGCTGCAAAATATTTATGAATATTTTAATAGAGGTCTGTAATTCCAGACTTTTTTTTTATTCTTAGAGCCTTTTTAATACCTAATGAATTATTTAACTTTTGACATCTCTTTTCAGCTTACAGGGGGTTTGTTGCTCGTAAAGAATACAAAAATGCAAAACATAACAAAAAAGTGGAAGAATATGTTACCAGATTTCAAGCAAGTAAGAATTGTTTGCTTTTGTAGCTTGTATTGTTGTATCCATTCACAATGCGTTGATCCAGATTCTAGCTACACTGAATGACTATGCTCATTTGCACATTCTGAGGCATAATTTATCTATAATCTTTCTATATACAGTGGTTAAAATGGGTCACTGTATTCTGTTATCTGTACCTCAAAGTGGTTTGGAGGCACTTTCCACAGCTGTGAAGTGGGATGCTCAGATGCCATACCAAGCCTTTTTACTCCTAGTCTAAGATGTTCAAGTATTACAGCTGGTATTGTTGAAACCCATATGACACTCTCTGTATAATGTGTGTATTCATGCTGTTCAATTAGGACTAGGTTTTGTTATGTATCATTAACACCTATATATGAGAAGGCTGCAATCTGTAATTTCACTCGTGTCTCTTATTATTTTTTGCCCATCGCTTTGTTTCTCTTTTGCAGTGATAATGACCTTGGGCCCAGATGTATGCTATGGGACATCCCTTTTTCCTTCCTTTACTTTGGTATCCCCTGTCCCTGCAGAGACATACCCAAGCCAGATGTAGTCTAGGCAGCTCTGAAATCAGGAGCAGTACAGCTAGAGAGACACAGGTCTGAAGGCCAGGTTGGATGAGTCTTGGTGAAATCTGGTCTGGTGGAAGGTGTTCCTGCCCACGGCACGGGGTTGGAACTGGATGATCTTCAAGGTCCCTTACAACCCAAAGTATTGTATGACTTTATGATTCTATAAAAACTGCTGGCACAGCAGTTTTTATTTTGCCAGGGATTTGTGCTGAATCCCTGGAACTGCAGACTTGTCCAAATCACCGCACTGTAGAGACTGTGCCAGTTCCCATTAGGAAATGATTTGCAAGTTCAGAAATTTTTGAAGCAACATCCTGAATGCAATTCAGTTTCTGATTAAGACACTTTAGCATAGATGTCTAAATGTGACCTAGGTGTCTAAACTGCTCTTAGAGTCAGTAGAGCCTCGAGTTAGATTCATTTTATTCAAAACCACCAAATGTTCAGCTCATTTGCCCCTATATTGATATCTAGTGTCATTTGAGGTTCTCTGGTTATCCTGTCTGGCCTCCAGCTTTATTTTGCATTGTTCACCCAACTCTCCCTCTCCAGAAAGTCCCATCTGTCTTGTTCTTTCTGCCAGCTCCATGTAGATGCCTTGGCTATCCTGGAGCACTTCAGATGGCACTAGAAACCAATGTGCCAACAACTGCATCAGGGCCCTAGTGATTAGTTAGCACCCACCTGTCTCAGGGAAGGCCCATGTCCTTATTTCTGGTTCAGACCAGAGACTTTAATCTGTGTCTCCCACAAAGCACAAGTAGCAAGTTCCTATGCCACAGTGCACCTGGTTACTATGGAGCTTAGAACATCTTTCATGCTGAGCTTTTTTGTTTTGAATAACGAGTCTTTGCAGAAGGAGCATGAGCTAAGTCTTCTGTAACTACTGAGCTATAAAATTTTCAGGTTTTCTCTGATCTATTGAATGTTCATCTAATTCCAAGCCTGTGCCAGTTGACAGCCTGGTAATCTCTATAGGCTGATAATCAGGCATTTCCTGGGGAAATAAAAGACAGAGTCAAATCAATTGCCTGAATCAGGCAAAGCAGGTAGAAGAAGCTCAGAATACTGTGTTCTAGAGGCACTTCTATAGCACTATGCTTCTGCTTCATTCTTCCTGTATTTTCTTTAGCACGATAAAATATCCTCATGTTTGTATCCTCATGTAGAATGGGTACAGCTTTTTAAAATCGCAACAATTTCTGTGGGACATAATAATTTCAGATGAAACATAATCATAAAGGGCACCCTGGTCTGTATTTCCTTATTGGCTTTTGTTTAATGCTGTTATCATTTGACTGTCTGAAATGTCTGTGACACCCATTGCTTATTGTTTTGCATTACAATTTTTATCAGTTGCCAGAGGATACTTACTCAGGAAGAAGAGAAAAGAATTAACTGAGACAAGAAACAAATCAGCAATAATAATTCAGTCTCACTACAGAGGATATAAGGAGAGGAAGATCTTCAAAAGCAGAAGGTAGTGTTATTTTCTCTTATGTCACTCAGTTGTGTCCCTTTCCACTAATTACATTGTTGAATAACAACATTGTAAGCTAAGACTGAAACAAATCAGGGTATTCTAGATATGTAGGCAGAGGTAATGTACATTTATGTGGAGGTTTTTAATGTCAGTAACCATTTTTATCATCTTTTCAAGCCCAGGGAATAAAGGCACATTTAGGGGGAAGATCAACAATACTGTGCTTACCTATAATGTTAATGGAACTGTAAATGAGTCTCTTTTTGGAACCCCCTCATCATAAAAATTTTCAGACAAGAGTGAGATGGATGTCTGCAAGGAACTGTTCCTCATCATAAGCCACTGTTTGAGATCAGCATAGGTGATGACAGAGCAATCCCAGTTGACTTGCTCAGATCAAACAACTGCAAATTAGGTGAAGTGAATCACATTCTAAATATCTCTGCAATGTCCCAGTCTCTGAAATGGAGCTAGAAGCACCTCGCTCATCTCCATCATTTTTTCAGTGATAGGATTTAAATAGGTGGAGACTAGTCCATAGCAGTGGAAAACAGCTGTGAAGGAGCTCAGAGTCTTCAGCAGGAAGGAACAGGGTGACAGATTTCACCTGGCACTGAAGTTTCATTGGTAGTAACAAAGACAGTTTAAGGAATAAACTTTAGTATTGATAGTATTGATAGTAACAAAGACAGTTTAAGTCTTTTAAATATGACCTGGACCTATGCCCAGGATCACTCTTCTTGCATTCCTAGTGTGACTTGAGACAGTTTTCTTTCATGAATACGTTTAGGATTGTGTGTATTTATACATTCTTGAGATGCTGAAATGTTTATGCCTTATGTTTTTCTTAACATATAAATTAATTCTTTGCTGCTTTATCAGCCTTCACACAGCCTAGATTGTCTCCCTAGCAATTGTCTGTGAAATCTAACAGGGATGTCCCTTTTCACTTTAAGAGATAATAATGATAATAATGATGATGATGATGATAACAATAATAAAAATATAATGTTCCTTTTCACTTTAGCAGATAATAATAACAACAACAACAATCTTTAATTCCAGCTACATGCACAAAATCTTTCCCATGTTGCAATGTATCAAATTGCCATTTAGTACACAATGACCACCAAAGGTAGATGTAAAGTTAACGCTATTCTTCATCTCCTTCAGATATAATTTTTACCCAAAATTCTGTTCCATTCAGGGAATCACTTCGAAAGCAACAAACTGGAAATGTAGCATCCATTAGCAAGAAGGAAAATGATGAAGAACTTCAAGATAATGAGGAAAGTCCAACTGGATTGAAGAGTGCCCTTTCTAAAACAGAAGAAGCAGCTATCATAGCAGAGGACGAATTATCTGCTGTGGAATTCCTTGAAGCACAACTGCAGCCAGCTCAAAATGATGCACTGGAAGAAGCAGCAACTGAGGAGACTCAAGATAAAATTGATGCAGTCACTGACAGCAGGTGCTCTGAGTACAGTGACACAGGGAACCTACGGGAGCAACAGAAAACATCTACTGAAAAAGAGGCAGCTTCTGTGAAGCAGAACCCTTCAGAAGAACATAGTAGTGAGGGTGAAGAACAGGACTCTTTGGAAGAGTTACCCAGCAAATCTTCTTTCAAAATCACAACCAGACCTAGTCCCCAGCAAGATCAAGATAATCAAGACACACTCAGTGCAGATCAGCAAAATCAAGAATCTGCTGCGGTCCACCCCAGGGTCAACAGGGACGTGGAAAGAAACAACCTGAAGCATGAAGCAGGATATAAAGGAATTATAAGAAAAGAGTCACTAAGAAGAAGCTCAGGAAAGCAAGCTGAGGCAGAAAAACAAGGTTCAGAAGACAAAGAGAAGGCAGCACTGGTTATTCAGAGCAGTTACCGGGGTTACAGAAGGAGGGGACAACTCAGAAAAGAAGGGAAATTACCCTGCAAAAGTCAAGAGAAACCTACAAAGGATCCAACAGAAGCAGTATGCATTCAAAATAACAACCCCCAAAAAACAAAAGGTAGGGAAAGCACCAGTACACAGGCTGAAGACTCTAAGACACTGAAGGGAGATTCAGAGAAAGAGGCTTGTGATTTGGCAGCCTTTTCACGACAGGTAAGAAGCTTGTAAGCAAGCTATGTTGAGCAAAATACTCTGGCAATGACAGAACTGCAAAGGTATTTTACTGACTTCAGTGGCACCGAGGTTTTAGTCTCTAAACTAAGACAGAGATTTTGTAATTTGTGTTCTATAAAAATGCGTATTTTGGTCTGCAAGAGACAATAGCCTTGTCAGGAAGGAAGAAAAGACAAAGAGCACTGGCAAAAATAATGTTTTTAAGTTAAATGTTTTTGAGTTAAAGTTAACTTAATGTTTTAAGTTAAAGTTTTTAAGTTAAAGCTTTGCCTTTGTTTGTTGAAATGTTTGTTTATGCATTAAGGTCCTTAATTCAGTAAACTTGTGAAATGTCTGTGTGAATGAAACTAGAAGTTGCTGTGTCAACGTCAGCGACTCATTCTCGTGTGGAGAAGTATGCCTATAGCTGTAGAAGCAATCTTGCATCAGCAAGGCATCATCTGCTCACAGGTGTGAACCAATAAGAAGTAGCTGCAGGACTTATGTAGAGTTTCCTATGTGTCTTTTTTTGGTCTTCCTTTTCTTTAGGAGAAGACCCTCAGCGGGTCTTCTCACTTTGTTAGCACGTGTTATCCACAGCTGGCAATTGCTAGCACCTGTAAAGGGCTCACTCTAACAGTTTCTGGAATAGCACTCTTTATTAATACAAATGGTAACAGGTTAATAAGGTTTGAAGATTGCCAGAGATAGTATCTGGCTGCAAAAACATATTTAAAGCAATATACTGTACTATAAAGCAATCTCTAATCCTAATAGCAACATTCAGCAAGCATAGAGTATAGTTCTTACCCAGTAGGCGTCCCTATAGGGGGAGAAGGCAGGGGCAGCCTGCCTTCTGACTGATCCCAGCAGTTTCAGCAGAGCCTTCCCCAATTTCTTCCTGTTCTCAACTGACTTTTATACTAATTCTTTTTGTTTAGGTGGAGCTTGAGTGACTTTAGTCATAAATACCTTTGTTTCTGATTGACGCAAAATTCTCTTGCCTCATTTTGAAAGATGCAGTCAAAAGAATACAGGGTACATGCTCAGTGGGGGGTGGTCACAGCTTAGAGGTGGGTCATTTTGGGATGGAGGTGAGCTTTAATGTTACCTCTAGGCTTTAATGAACCAAGTTCATCTGAGGAGAGGGATTTCGACATAGCAGCAGGACATCTTCATCTATCTCCCTTGGTTGACAGATGCTATGCAGTCTTGGAAACTACAAAGTTTCCATGTCCCCCTCCCTGCAGGGATTTCTATGGAGGGAGGCCACCATGTGTCCACTCCGCTCCACCCTCTGTTCCATCCCCCATAGCAGGTGCTTATGGTTTGGGGAGTTCTTGTGGAGTCTGTCAACTGCATTCCATCCAGGGAGTATCAGCTGCATTTTACCCTGTAATTCTTAGTCTCCTCTAATTATACCCTCAGCCATCTTCCTACACTGCAGTAGGTGGAGCAATACCTTTTAAACTAATTCTCTAGTCTGCTATTTTACCTTTGATTATCTTGGAACATTTATACTTATTTCTACAATAATGTAAAAACCTGTGGTGTATTTTTCAGATATCAAAATTATCCGAAGACTACTTAGCGTTGCAGCAAAAACTGAATGAAATGATATTGTCCCATCAGCTGAGACCTGTGATGCTGTCCAAAGATAAGCAAACTAATGGCCGTCTGTCTTCTCATGTTTGTCAGCCAGGTAATGTTTAACCTTACTGTTAGCAGAATTTTCATTTGTGAAAAGGACTGTGAAGAAGAAACTCCTAGTCATATTTTTAAAGGCCAGGGAACTAGCAATGAGTTAGTTAAAGCTTCTCATATAACTCGGGCATATTTTTGTATTAAGCCCTGTATCAGTACACGTCTGGAACCCAGTTTCCGGAGAAATATCCAAGTCTGGTTGGAATTTATGTATTTACAATTTTCCTTGACATTTTGTTTCAGTGCTGCTTAAGGTTGGTGTGTGAATCCTTGTGAGATCTAGACATAGAATCTCTAGGAATACTTTTATTTGGTAAAAACTCCGTATTGGCTCTTTTTAACTCATGTGTCACTCAACTGTGTGTGCTATTGGTACTATATTGGGGCTATGCTTAAAAACAAAACAGTTTTTTAGGTAATTTGTCAAACAATAAGCCAGAGTTAGTTACATATATGCTGTGTAAATTTTTAGCTATCCACAAATGCAACTGAGGTTATTCAAAACCTGTAACTCCTACCCGTGTTGGTTGGTATGTTCTTAAAGCTGCAAGTGAAGTTTTATTAATATTCAGCATCCATTTAACTCACACACTTAAGAGGACATGACCTTTGGAAATACACTCGAAAGTTATTTATATTCCAGTTAACATGAGCAGTGAAGATTCCCAAAATGTGAGAACACTTGGAGCAGCTTAGGTGGCACTGGGGAGGAGTACTGGGAAAAGAAAGGTGGAAGACATGGAACTTCGAGCATGCCGATCATTAAGACCTGTGCGCCACTGAGAGGACAAGAAACAGCTGACTGAGCTGCTCAAGCCTCTTCAGCCTATTCAGTTGGAATAGGCGCTACAGGGAATTTCCTCAGCCCATGTCTTGGGCTGCAGATGTGGAGGAAGATGAGGGCAGATGTGGCAGATAACTGGGTGGGTCTCCATTTCTGCAGCAGGGCTTGTGCTAGCCCACTGCGCTGCCTCTGGGGAAGATCTCTGCTCACCTCTGCATAGCTGGAACAAGTAAGATCTAGGACTGTCTCTTGCTGCCCAGACCTAATTGTGCTATTTTCATTATACCATTGTGGATTCAGTTGTCATGTGTGATGAAACTTCTTTCTGTTCCCATGACTGCATTGAAAAGATCCTAAAAGTACTTCAATCCCCCTTTGGAGTCCTCTCAAATGGGGAAGATGCTAAAACAGGGGCTTGGTGTTTACAAATGTTAAACCTAAAAGTGTAAACTGGCTGCTGGTAGATAATCTATGTATGTAGTTCAGCCTGTTTCCAAGACCAAAGTCTGCAAAAGAAAAGAAATAGGAAATGGAAAACTAAGTACCATAATCTGTTATTAAGAGCAGAGCAATGTTTGTGATTGGCATTAATGGGTTTGTACTGAGTTCTCTATTATGTATTGCTGACTTTTGACAAGATACACCTCAGGAATTAAAAATGCATGCTATTTTTATTAGAAAATAACTCTTGGTTCTAATATATTTTCCTGCAGAAGCTAGACCAAAGATGTAGATAGGAGGAAAAGGAACACACAAATCCCTGTTTTATCAGTTAAAGATCTGATCACTTCCACAAGTGAGCCAGCTGAAAATGTAACAGTATGTTCATGTGTGCTGGTTTAAAGGTAAACCAGCAGGAGAAATAAACACAACAAAGGAGATTAAAAGTCAGAATGACAATTTTAATGACACTAATATAATAAGTACAGTTTTACAAGTGAACAATTGATTTTAACCTGCAAACCCGGCACCCTGGGGCACGAACAGAATGGTGTTTGTCGGCCCCTCTGAGTCCAAAAAGCAAAAAGATAGGAGAAAAACCTGTTGATGTCAGCGATGGTTGCAGTCTGGCTGAAAGTGGAGGCTGCAATCCAGCTGGAAGTGGAGGCTGCAGTCCAGCTGGAAGTGGTGGTGGCTGCAGTCCGGCTGAGAGCAGTGGTGCCAGTCCGATTGAGGCTCTGGTCCTCTTCGATCCCAGAGTGGAACTAGCAGTCCCAAGACCCCCGAGATCATATATCTGCAGGTTCAGGCAGCAATGCCCAGCCCCTTTCCCAGGGCGGGGAGTTCCACAATGAGTGAATGTATGTGCTGGGTGTGAGGACAGGAACATCTTCTTATCTCACAGGCCTCTTAACACCCAGCTCACAGCCTGAGGGGTCAGGTGTGCTCTGGGCAGCTGCTGCAGATAGTCTATAGCTTCTGGGAAATGGCATAGAGGGTGCAGAATACACAGTTTGGGTTACACCCACACAGTGATGAACTGGTCCCAGCTGTTCTAACTAGGACATCATGCCATGTTGCAAAGTGCAGTGAAGTCTATGCTTCACACTGCTAAGAATTTAAGTAGCTCTATGGGAGACAAAAGCACACCAGGGTTTGTCACCTGTGTCTCCAACCCTGTCTAAAGGGGCGACCAGTCAGCCACTTCCTTTTATCTCTGAAAATGGTGTGCTGCTGAAAACCTCTGTGGTGTCACAATGCCAAAGTTTTCCAGCAGTAAAGTGTGGTAACCGCTCCACTGAAAAACCCTTCTTGATATGGAATGTGAACTTCCTTTTCCTACATTTGAACATAATTCACATGACAGGAAAACAGTTTCCTTTCCAGCTATGACCAATGCACGAGATACTGAAGTCAGAGAATATACTGCAGTAATTCCACAGCTTGCCTTCAAGCCAGTTGGAGCCCAAGCATTAGAGAGCTCTATCACAAAGCTTCACTGCCTTAAGTAGATGTTTATTATAACAAACATGATCTAACTAGATGTAGATAATATTTAAGTAACAATATTCCTGTGTTCAGTTCATTTAGATTGTACTGTCTAAAACACAGGAGTTACCAACATAATTTCTTCCTGAATGCAATATAGTAAAATAACTGCAAAAAACTCCAAATATCTGAGGTAATATACTGCAGACAGTCATGCTAAAGTGAAGCAGACAGAAGTGGTGATCCACTGCCTATTAAACAGGGAGGAATCTTCCTATCTTCTTGCCTACATTATGTGTTACAGTAGGATTTACAGAAGGATATGCTTTTACTACAGCTTTTCCTCTATGGCTACTTTTGCTGTCCTACCTTTATGAAGGCAGGGGTTGTTGAGCTTTAGGTGTTCTTTAAATCATGTGGTATTTACCTGTTTGTAATTACTTTGGTCATTTACATTTATATACACTTGTTCATCAGCTTCACTAGTTTTATATGTTGTTTGCAGCCATAACATATGAATAGTATTTTATAGCTGTGTGCTAGATAGGAATGCTTGGCTGCCTTCGTCTGTGGGTAAGTGGCTATTGCGCAGTTTGAGAACTTACCACTTCCTCTGATAAAATATTTTATTACATCGCTACCCACAGAAGGGGAGGAACTGAGGGACAGCTGGATGGTGTACTGGGACAAGTGTTCAGATTTTTGAAACTGTTTGGATTGGGGTTTTTTAATGAAAATGCAAAGCTTGCAGTTGAAAGACCATATGAGCAAAAGGTTAAATGAATCTTAAATCCACAAGGTTAAGTTGTTATTAAGTGAATTTATTTGTATTTATAAAATGCATAAAGCAAGCTGCACAAGGCTCCTGGAATAAACACTATTCCCTGTGGATAGAATCTCTGAGTAGGTTATATTTACTTGCCTAAATGCTTTCAGCTAAATGTAGTGGCTGCCCCCCAGAACTGCACCTCTGGACTGCTCGTGAGCCTTGGGTTACTGTGGTGTCAGAGTAGAGGCACAAATAGCTGCTGTCAAGTTTTTTGAGGTCAAAACCTGAAGTGAGGGGAATTCAATCATTATGGGAGGAAATCTTTTTCTTTTTTCTCCAGATGAATAATAGTGCCCATCTTTCTTATTATTAAATGACAGTTCAAGTACAAAATCTCGGGAAGAGATTTTTCTGCATTTAGAATGAAGTTTACATGGTATAAGGAATTCCAGTGCAGCTGAGAACGTTTTCAGCTAAACAAAGCAGCGAGACAGGTAGCATTTTCATCCAGGATTCCTCCTGCTGTAGGCTGCCAAAGCAATACCTATGGGAGTTTAATGGGCAGACTTTGCAAGGAAAAGGGAGTCTGTGTAGCACTGCGTGAGCTGAGCAGTATTCACTGGCCAGACTTTCTTCTTTGCAAATGAGTGATCAGGCAAGGAGCAGAGCACTGTGCATGGAGGGGCACTGGGACTGGAGAAAAACAGGGTAATCAAGCACTTCTGCTGTCTGGTTGTTCTCAGCTACTGGAGTGGCCCTTTGGGCACCATACAGCTAGGACATAAAAGATAGGTGTTGAGAGTTGGTCAGATCCATAGCAGAGCATAAGATTTAGGTGGTCATGGAAGTGAAGTACAGCCATTTTCCTTAAATATCCTCTCTTAAAAAGCTATAATCCCAGGTCACCAGGCTTTCAGAAATGAGAGATGCTGGAGCAAGTCCAGAGAAGGGCAGTGAAGCTGATGAAGGGTCTAGAGGGTAAGTCCTATTAGGAGCAGCTGAGGGAGCTGGGGTTATTTAATCTGGAAAAAAAGGAGGCTCATGTGTGACTTTATCACTCTCTACAACCACCTGAAAGGAGATGGAACCAGGTGGGAGCTAGTCTGTTTTCCCAGGTAACCAGCAACAGGATGAGAGGACATAGTCTTAAGCTGCACCAGGGGAGGTTTGGGTTTGGCATCAGGAGGAATTTCTTCATGGAAAGGGTTGTTAATCATAGGAATGAACTGCCCAGGAAGTGGTGGAGTCACCATCCCTGGAGGTGTTCAAGAAATGACCAGACATGGTGCTAGTTGACAAGGTGATCAGTCAAGGCTGGACTGGATGATCTTGGAGGTCTTTTCTAATATATATGATTCTATGATTCTGTATTAATGTCAGCCAGAGACTGAAACTTCCTCAGTGGGGCTGCGGGACTTAGGTGTGAGATCAAACACTTTCAACTTCTATATGCAATCAGTGTCTTGCAGTTTCTACTTGTAGGTTGTGACAGAATAATCCCTCTTTTTTTTCCAGATTGCTATGAATTTGCAGCCATGAACCATAATTTCCAAATCTGACTCTGTTAAACATCCCATGAATAAACAATACTTAAAAATTACTAACAGCAGTGCAATTTCCAACCTTGAGTAATTATATCGTCACACTGTGTACAATTAGAACAGTAAAAAGGTATGCACATAGGTGTTGTATGCAGTAATACCTGTTAGCTTTTCATTATCAAGTCCTGGAATTCCAATTACTATATTTGCATTTTTTTCTGATTACTTCCAAGTCCCTCTACAAATCCTATACAATTATTGCTTTTACTCTTGTTTTATTTCCTGCTTTATTCTGAGGCTGGCTTTACGTTTCTGTCCCCATAAAATGTGGAACGGCTCTAAATCAAACATGTAACACTTTACTCAAATGACCTGAAGATGGGTTTATCTGTTTCTCCAGGTGGCCTAATAAATAGAGACCTTTCATCACGTAGATGCTTATCACAGCTGTAACCATGCTATTTCTCCAGTCTTCAGTATAAAATCTGTTGTAAGTCATAGTTAATTTACATTAGCATCCATGGATGTTGATTCTTTGAGATTGCTGTCTTCCAAGCTTATCATTGTATGTAAGAATGTGCAGACACAGTTCAACCTAAAGGGGCTGTTGATACTGACTCATCTTTATTCAAACATTTCTTGCTCATCCTTGAACGTTTCAAGCACATGCAGCTCTCCACAGCTCCTGTAGTTTGCAGTGCTGTTCAGGATACACTTACATATTGTAAGCATTTCAGTATATTTGGAGCTTTCAATGAGGGATGAGTGTGAAATTGACTGTGTGTGTAACTTAGGTAGGAACCTTTGAGGTAGTGCTAAATGAGCTAGCTGAGGAATTTTCCTTAGATTTGCTAAAGCTTCTTTAATCTTTAATGCTTCTTTAACAGCCACACTGTTCACATGCCTTTGCTGACCCTTAACTCTGTATTTCATTCATTCTCATGGAGAATGACTTAAACTTTATTAAACTTTCCATCATCACTGGATTAAATCTATGCTTTGACAGTCTGTTTCAGGTTTGGGCAGGAGAGAGATTTAACTTCCTGGGTATGTGTTAGGGCATGGCTGACATTCGCTGTCAAAAGCAAAGCATCCAGGTCAAGAGAGCACAACCTCTTTTTCTTTTTTTTTCTTTTTTTTTTTTTTTTTTTTGGACTAACCAAGTACTGACTGGATGCACTTGGACAGTTTCAGGAGAAAAATCCCCCCTTTCAACCTGTTGTTCAGCCTGTCTTCCTCCTAGTAAAACCTCTAAAAAGGAACGTCTGTGTTGCATCAAATGTTGTTGTTTCCAGTTTCTGCTATACACTGCTTTTAGGCCACATGTTGCAACACCAAAGCACCTGTTCAGGTACTGTAACAGCAAGGAGAGGGCTGGCTGCAGGGGCAGGCATATCAGCACAGTCCTTCAGTCCAGCTCCTTAGCTCTGCTAATGAATAACTGGGATATAAGGTTAAGGAAGTCTCCATGTGCATCTGATTTACCCTGCTGGTAGGATAGGGATGATAATGCCCACCTGACACTTCCAAAGCACTTCAACAGTTAATGTGTGAATGGTTTTTGTTTCAGTGTTGCAAAGTACCTATTTAAATGATTGTTAGAGGGAAAGCATCAGTTTTTCTTTTACATATAAAGCACACAGCCAGATCTTACTAGAGATATTTGAAGTCTTAAGGAAAATAGGCTACAAGATATATGGAGAGACTGGACTTCAATAAAAACATTTTCTTTGTAATGGTCTCTAGAAACAACATAACTGCCCTGTTCATAAATTAATTATTTCACCCCTCCTTTCTGCTCCATTGCCTACTGCAGAAAGGTATAGGCCATCTGGAAAACTAGGACATCAAATTCACCATTTAGAAGGCTTGGGTATTTAATTTGCCTTCCACAATCAATTCTACTGAGTAAATGATTTCTGACATTCTCAGCAACTAATAAAAAAGCAAAATTTACTTTGTATTATCCAATACGAGGATACATCTGCTGAATTTCAGTAGTGATGATCACACAAATCTAAGTGTAGAAGGGAATCACAGCTTCACTTGCTGTTGAAACAAAGAAAGCTAAACCTTACTGTGTAATTTGGAGGCAAAACTCAGAAATGCATTTTCAGCTATATATTTAATTTTAGAAAGGAACGATGGAGGTCCAAGCTTAGAAGGCTGCCTGCCCCAGCATGGTGTTTCTGTCCCCTCAATTCTTTTGCATAGCTCATACATATATACAACACAAGAGCCGAGATGAAAACCTTTTTTTATCATTGTCAAAATGGTATTTTTTGAATGTAAAAACTAGTCTTCTTTGCAGAGCACATACACAAAAAGTATACAAGTAATTTCAATTGGAATAATTATAATCTAGAATACAATAATGCTTTATCTATTTGACAGTGATGAATTAAATAACGTAACAGCATACACAGTGATGAATTCTTAGGGGACAGTAAAAAATCTTTAGGTATTATGAGAGCCTTTTCACTGCAGTTTTCCTGAAGCCCCCAATTTGGCTTCATTTCTTTTTTTAGATTTTCATACAGTCATGATCTTTGACACAATTTTTGAAAATGTCTTACAGAGAGGGTGTTAGGTGTATACATTCAACTGCACTGAATTTTAAAGGATTTCTTTTAAGGTAGTGTTTCCAGTCTAGACTCTTGTTGAGTTTAAAAATAAAATAGGGAAGATATGCCTCTACTCTTTCACAAATGGAAAGTCAGATAACTCAAGTTGGCCCATTTGAAATGCAGCAAGGTAACAACAGCCCACATTAAGAGCACAGTCAGGCCTGCTATACCTATTGAAATCAAGGAATGTCATTTATATTTAATACAGATTACTGAAATAAATTTATTGCATCTAAAATTCATTGTTTAACATGAATTATCTGTAACCTGGCTTAGGAAAACATCATTGTTCTCTTAAGTGCAAAATATAAAAAAAAAAAAACAACCTTGTTCATTTATTACACAAGAAGCAGTCTGCATTTCAGATAAGAAACTAAAACAATAAATGCAATCATTATCCAACTACGATTTAAATTAACGTTATTCGTTCTGGCTGCTCTGTATATCCATGACCTTTACAAGTCTTTATTTATAACAAGTAACAAAAAACTTAAACAGCTAATTTTGCAGGAGTCAACACTGATGTATTACTGATCATTTCTCATTTTAAATGATTGTGCTATCTCCTTAATTAAAAATATGTCTGCTGTACATGGGAGAGTTTTTATCATGTAAAAGGGTTTCTGATGGTCATTAGGGATCAAAATACATTTTTCCTCTAAGAGTCAATCACATTTAGTTAGCACATCTGGGTTATAACGTCATTTCACGTGAAAGAGGATAATATCAGCAGAACACACTTGAGTAATTCATTGGGATCCAGATCCCCATTCTACCCTCACACTATATTCATTTATGAGTAAGGAGATGTTTTTTTCTCATGGATTGTCCTGAATATTTCTGTGATGGGACAACATAAAACCTCACTGGATAATGCAATATACCTTAGACACATGGTTCACTGTGTCTAAACCTTGTGCTGCGACTTCATTCATCACCCTGTATGTGTCCCTGTGACCCATCTCTATCATTGTTCTGCTGCCATGCAACCACCTTCTCCTGCATCATGAAGGAATTGCTGTCACCCCTTGTCAACTTTTCCTGTAGCTGAAGTGAAGGGAAGGTGACCATGCTCACCATGCTGTACATTTCTTGTCCCTTCGCCTGCAGACCCAGTTCTGTGGTCTCCAAAAATAGGCACAAGGAACACTTGTCATGGGTTTACCAGCCCCCCTGGGCTGAAATAGTCAGGTCCAGGTGGATTTCCGGAGCAAAGCCAATCAAAAGTTTTAGTAGCGCCTCTGCTAATGACATATTAGAGAAAACAGAAGAGAAGGTTGATTGTGCAGAAGAAATTAGGAGCCATGAAGTAGGAGGGAGGCGGCAGGCTCCAGGTGGGCCAGGCCCCCCTCCTCCCCCCGGCCCTGGGCCAGGGGCATGTGTAGCACTGAAGCCCCCCCGAGCCGGGACATGTAACAGAGTGAAGAAGAAACTCCAGAGAGAAACTGCCCACCTGAAACATGCTGCAGAAGAAATTCCAGCCTGGTGGAAAGCAGAGGAGAATAGAGATAACAGACTAATCCAAGGTCAGTGTAACAGGAGAGGAAAGCAGAAGTGTGGGGAAGCCACCCCGACCCTCTCCCTCCAGCAGGGGAAAGACTGAAAGTTGAAAGCCCCTGCCACCTGTAGAAGATTACTGATAAACAGGAGATCCTGGGTTTGATTCCCAGTGGTACCTCCACAGTGCAGAGACCTCCCGGCAGCTCATGAAGGAACCTGTGCTGGAGCAGA
>VYXB01001585.1:419292-429604 GCA_013397135.1 Pachyramphus minor
AAAAAAAAAATTGGTCCCGAGTAAACCCATGACAACACTGCACTCTATATTTGCTCTGTGACAAACAGCCTATGAACCCTTAGCAGCTCTCTATCCTAGCACTGTCAAAAATTAGGTTCTTAACAAGCAAACACCCAAGACGTTTTTATAGTTACCTATGTGCCAGCCAGTGTAGTCCACAAGTAAGTGTCTAACTCTGAACTGGGAGACTGCCAGAGAACACCAGTTGCATTTTGTTTTAAAATCTTGATTTTGTTTCCATTAGAGTGAACGCATTTTTTGCATGTTTGCATAAAGTTTTTGTTTAGAAATAGAAACCAGAATTTGAGTACACTAAACTAGACTACACTGTATGTGATGGACATGGTCATGCTATATTGCCCAGTGGTATGTGATTTGGCTTGAAATTAAAAGCCTCAGCAGGAGACCTTAAGGAAAATCAACACCATGATAATATAGAGGACCAACCTCTGAAATACAGGCTTAATGCTAGTTCCCTCCTTAAAGATTGACTTGAGTCTGAAAGAAACATCATCCCTGACACCTGTCCCCCTTACAAGACAGTAGCCATTACCCTTCAGAGCCCTTTTCTGAATGTGGAGCATACATCCTTTTCGAAGGAGAGGTCTGTGCCAGGCAGACTGCTGGGCTGTTCCAGCCTGGCATTTGTTACGTGGCATGTGTTCTGTGGGCAGTCAGGACCCAAATGGATAAACCCATTTTCTGCTCATGGAAGTACCCAAATCATTTGCTTTCTTGAGTTATTGTGAGCAGTAAAAGTGGCTATGTGGAGATTTTTTTCTCTCTTGTTGAAATTTTCTCCTGTTTTTTTAAAAGCCTCACAATTCTGTGAAAAAATAAGCATTTCTATCTTCTGCTTTTTTACAGCTGTGGCCAAAGTAGAAGACTCTCGCCCAATGCAGAGACCCCCAAGGCGGCCACGGAAACCCAAGACATTAAATAATCCAGAAGACTCCACCTACTACACTCTAATACATGTGAGTTTAAGAAGCTTTTGTGGGTTAAAACTGACAGATATTTCCCACCTAAACCATCTTTCTAATTGTCCAATTCCCTAAATTCTTTTCTAATGCAGCATAAAAGCTGTATCCTGCTGAGAAGAGGCAGGTCACGAACTTCACATTTCAAACAAAGCTTGAAATTGAAGTTCGGAGTTACTCTGACTGAGGACCCATATCAGACCAATATGTACTTTTGTACCTAAGCATACATACTTTCATTATATCCTTAAGGAGCATTTGCATTTTCGATATCCAAATCAAGTGCCCTGTCTCCATAGTTTCTTTGTAAGTCGCAGGAGAGAAACAGGAGAGTCACAGGTTCGTTTGGAGAGCTATTTTGAGCATCTAAATTAGTGCTTGATCTTGCAGAGAAAGCAAATACTAAAATAAGCTGTATTAGTATGCACACTGTAACTTCCTTTACAAATGTGTCATATTGTGATTATGAAGGAATTGGCAAATACCAACAGCTCAGGAGACTAATGGATTTGAGTGTGTCTATATATAGCCTTTGGTCCAAGTTCAGATACCAAGTGCTGCATTCTACTCTTGACTTCAGTGCCCTTAAATACATCAAAAAAGGCAAGAAAGTAAGCAGAAAGAGAGAAAATGTAAAAGCAGCTCAGAAAGCATTTCCAACAAAAAAGCAATTAAACTGATTTGCTCCAGGTGCCTGTATCTTAGTGACCTATTTTAGCAGCCAGTGAGAACCCAGCTAATAAACTAACCATAGCAATTGCTTCTCCTTTCAACAGAAGGTGTCACCAGGGCCTTAAGGGACAGTTGTGTCTGGCATATAAAAAAAGACAAACATGGTTATGTTTTATTCTGGAGGCTTTGAAATAACACGGCTTTCCAACAGTGATATTTTGAAAAGAAATTACATTCTTAAAAATAAATTCCCATGTAAGAATAAAATTTGTTTTGCAAAAGCAAGATTGGTAAGATAAAGGAATGAAATGAAAGGCATGACAGAGAATTCTGTATTAGGAAATTTCTGAGGAAAAGGGTAATTCTGAAGTAAATGCCTATTTAGAAAACTAAGACTATAGAACCAGGAACAAAGTATTTTCTGAAAGCTAATTTGTTTCATGGCCAGCTCATATCAGAAAACAGCCATGACATCAGTGCAAAGAAAAACAGCTGTAATGCCAGGAAATTTTTAATCAATTTTTTACCAGCAGTTTTTCAAGATATTAATCAATATTACCTACAATTAGTTGTATTTTCAAGAGAGTGTGAAAAAGAGAAACCTGTCTTTCAGACATTAAGTTCACTGGTCAGGGAAGGGTTTAATATAAACATCTATACACTGAAGATTAGAAAGGAGAACCTACTAGTTCTTCAAATTGTTAGACCTTGGGTAAGTCATTGAGCTCTAACTTTAGATGGTGGTCAGCTTTAGAAGGTAGTCAGTTTTCCCAGCTATCATGGATTTTCTACCTTATTAAAAATCTCTGCCACCTACAGGTATTCACAGATTATTATCAAGCACACAATATGAGTACATGTTTAGAAAATTTTTCTCTATTTTATGCAAAACCAGGTATTTCTGTCAGATCATGTTACAGATATTAATTAGACACCTTCCATTCTCACTCACCTCCTTGCATATCAAATGAGCTAAAGGGGTACACATGAAGCCTGACAATAGCCCACTGTTCATATAAGGCACTACAAGTTTATTTTGGGATATAGTTTTTCAATCACCCTATTATTTTGAAATTATATGTCATGTTCATTTGCCTGCATACTGAAGTCCATCAGGATTTCTGATTCTCAGTGACTTTATAGTCACTAATTCTAATGAGTTTTCATTCATTTGCAAAAAACACAATTAAGACCACTTGCACTAAAAAATACTGCCTTTCAAGGGTGATGAGTTAGGTGCTGCAACATACTGTTGTTTTGGGTGTAGGGACAGAAATCTATTAGAGATAAGACATTATTCGCATTCCCTATAAATCTTCTCTCCCCTACATTTCTAAGTATCTTGTGTCCTAAGGGTTCTTTTGCCACCTAGTATACTATTTTTTAAATGGGGCCTTTGTCTATTTTATTCTACCAAAACCTGTGACAAGACTACATTGGCATTAATGAGAATAGGATTATGCCTGTTCCCACTGTGTTGCCTCTATTCATGGAAATTCTCTTGGTATCACAGTAAATTTGCCTCAGTGAGATGGTGTGGTCAACTTCATTAAAACAGCTATAGCTATTTGAAAGTTTTAGACCTCCTTTTTCTTTTCTGATCATGATTTTTTTTCACAGTATGGCAACTGAGATTTGGGAGCAACAAAGCTAATCTCATTCTCATGTATTCTGAAAAGAGATTTTTCTGGGACACTTGATAAGCATATTAGATTCTCTATATTTTCTTTTAATGAAAAATACACAACACTTTCCTATCTAATGCTGATGAATTGTATCTTTGCATAAGCTTTCCTTTTAGTATTTTTAATTACTGTTTATTTTCTTAGAAATCAGTACAAGATGAAAAACGGAAACCAAGAAAAGAAAGGTAATTTTTTCATTATCTCACTATTGTCCTTTTAATACTCTAGAATAGTTTTTAACTGTACTTCAACCAGGAGAATAAGGCACTGAAAAAATAACAGTAATTTGGTGATTCACAGGAAGGACATTGTATACAAAGTTAAAATACGCAATTTTTAACTACTAAAATCCATTATAGAATTCAGTCCTTCCGTTTTAGTGAAACATGGCCCTTTACCATGGCAACACAAGCATTCTAATAAGTTAAGGTCCACATCAAAGATAGTTCTGACACAGAAAATAATTGAAGGTGCTTAAGATTCCAGTCAAAGCAAATGAGCAACAAGTTCTTTTTTGTTAGCAAAAATACAAAGACTGTTAAAATTTTCTCCTAAAAATATATGACTGCTTGCAAATAATAATAAAATTAAAACAAGAATTATTAATAATGGGTAAAGAAGAGCAGCCCTTGAAATGTCAAACACAGGTGTTTCCTTCACAGTGTAACTAACCTGTTTCCATGGATCTCTGGAGAAAAAAGGAAGCGATAGGTATATTCTGCCCTTTTGTATCTTGGATCCTTATGCGTCCTGTAGATGTGGTTCACAGCTCCTGGCATACATCATAGCTTTATTTTATTTGTTTTTATACTTAAGCTTTTTTGGTGCCCCCTCAGTGACACTGCTGTGGCACCACAGTGTGCGTGGGATGGCAGCCTGCTCATAGGTGCAAGATGATAGGGCTCTTTGCCCTGTCCTTGGCTGAGGTTGCAGAATACAAACTCCACAGCTAAAATATGTTTCTTAAAGGATGTTACATGACATTAAATGCATATAAAATGTGCTCACGGCGTCTAGCTTCATTTAACCACAGTTTAAATTGCACTTGACTACGCCACAGTTTAAGGGATTGACTTTAAGCCCATGTCCCCCATGTCTGGTCTCTTTCAGCTTTTTTTCCGATGTCATTTGCATCCTGAAAAAAATTCACACCTATTGACTACAGTTTAGCAAAAAAAAAAAAAAAAAGCAATTAAAACCCACCAAACTCTAGTGTTTTCTCTCTTTGGCCTCAGTTAGGTTTCACTCAAATGTAGTTAACCACTTTCCTGATGGCATCTTCCTTCATGTGCTGACTCTGTATCAGTGGAACATAGCAATTGAAATCAATGAATTATTTCTGGCTTCTACCAATGTGAGACTTGAATTCTGGACTTCTTTTTTCAGATGGTGCTTTTAGGATATTTTATTTTTCCCTAGCCATTCTAAACTGTATGTCAGGACTGATTTTTTTTCTATACAATTTTTTTTTTCTATATAATACACTGGATAGCATTCACCTAACAAAATAAGCGACATCTGCATTATTGACACACCTGAACTAGTTGCTTTAGACTCACTTCTTGTACTTAGAGCAAAACTAGTAATCTTTACGAAAATTATTCATCTCTTGCTCAAAGAGATATCTAAAATAGGTCAGATGAATTACACCATAAAAATGTCTCTCCACTGAGTATAATGGCAAATCCAAACAATTTCAGTCCTATATGTCTCCTTTATGAATATACAAAAGTATTTAGCATTTCAAAATTCTCGGTATCTGTATTGTACAGCAGTCACACTTCAGAAACTGATTTTTTGTGCCTATGTATATTTTTCCTTAGATCCTCAACACAGAAATAGAACTGATAATTGTATTTGGTTACCTTGTTTTTGCATGTTGAATGTTAAATTGAAAAGTTAAACTGCTAACTTAGTGTTCTTATTTACTGACAGTCTGAGCAAAGTGCTAGATTTAGATATCTACTACCAAGAAATTTCATCTACTGACTCCACCTCAAAGGACAGCAGTTCTACCACAAAAAGGAAGAGACACCCAAGTGAGCGCAGGACTTCAATTTTAAGAGCTACTGAGCGGTAATTCATACAAAATAGGAAAAAAGAAATGTTGTATACCCTTGCTAAGCTATTCAAAGGATTGATACAAAGAAAAATATACACTTTCAAATTAGACATAAATCTATTCTTTTAGTCATGGAATCTTGCCAAATTAACTTGTAAAGTGTATAGCGGAAAATTTCCCATCTTCATACACAAGAGATAAATGCCTGTGTGATTGATGTTCAGCCTACCTGCTAGTTTTTGGTGTCCCAAGGGCCAGATGAGATGGACAGAAGCAGAACCTAAAAAATTTATTTCTAATCAGTTAGGTTTTAAAGAGGGTAGTCGTGTTCCAAACATTCTGCACATTTTCTGCAGATAAGACTCCAGCATGACTGCCTGCTTTTCCTGCTCTCCTTTAAGCAGCATGTGTGTCTATAGCCTGTGGTGCACCTCACCAAGGTGGACAGTCAGGAGAAAAACCCTAAAGGGAGGGTTCACTCAACCTCCTCTCTTCTCATGTGGACATCATAGAGAGTGACCACTGCTGGGTGGAAGGAAATTCATATTCTCACTCTTGATAATGCACCTACACACATTACACATGCAAACACATTTATATTTATATATCTTAATATATTCTTGTGTCTTCATAAAGTTAAGAAAAACTTGGAAAATTATCTAGGTCAAAGGTTTAGGGGAAACACTAAGCATGGGATGATCGCCAATTGGAAAATTTATCTATATAATAGAGAAAATGTTTGCAGAACATTTAGAATGTAAAAGGTTTGTTTTGTGCCCCTTACATGTTTTATTTCTGGTCTTTTTTTAGGTAGAATCTAAATTAATTTTAGGAGGGTGTTGTGAAGGCATGGAATTAAAAATAATAACATCAGGGAATTACCATATAGTTTACATCCCTTGGAATATGTTGCATTTCTAAAGTGGTTAATTACACCAAATCTGTCACCCTGAGGTCTAGTTTAGGTGAACAAGAGTTTTGCTACTGAGCTTACTAAAAGGAATTTAACTTTTACTGTGTGCTGCTCTGATTGCATCCTAATGAGCCATAGTGAAACAAAACCTGTGTAGTTTTTAAATTTATCCTATTGTCTCAGAGGGCAGATGAATGCAATTAATAAACATTTATGGACTTCAGTGTCTCTTGAATGGGGGTCATCTGGATCTAAAAGCTACAGCCATTTCAATCTACAGAAGTGAAGTTTTATTTGGCAGTTTACGTTTGGCACTGGTATAGGACCAGTGGTGGAATGTACCTTTAGTGTAGAACACTACAAATTTTTGTGATTTTTCACTTTTTAAATAACTGAGTTTTGTTTTAATCTTGCTCCATTGTAACAGCTGGTGCCAGGTCACTGTTCCAGCCTGTCCAAAATGCATCTTGCCATGTGGGAAAAAAAAAAATAGATGGACACTTACACTGAGCTCCACTGGCAGGTTAAGAACAAAGCAAACAAATTTATGCCAGCCGAAAACCTGGTTCAGTAACCATCAGGCAAACGCTACTGCAAAGGATATCCATGTTCTTAATGTTTTTATGTCTTTTTATTATGTCCCCTTCGTAGAAGAACATGTTGTTCTTCAGCATTCATCTGGTTTTAGCATATAATGTGTTTGTTCCTAGGTGCCTGCTCTATGCAGCACAGGAAGAGGCCTAGCGAAGTCGGTTGATTTCTTTGTTTCTCCTTTTATTTTTCTCCCACGAGGCTGGAGGTTATGCAGTCGATTAGGAGTGTTTGCCAAGGTAAATGTTTTGACTTTAATTTCTAAAACACTTCTGTGCTTAATCCCTAGGTCGAGAATTGCAGAAAGACCCCTGGAAGAGAGTAAAGCCGAAGATAATCCCTATGACTACAGACGACTGCTGCGGAAGACCTCACAGCGCCGGCGCCTTATCCAGCAGTTCTAGCTGCTCTTCCTGCTGCCATTTGGCTTTTATTAGCATAATTTTTTTTATCATTTTATACCATGTGCTTCCTTTTTTTTTTTTTTAAATCTTCAATGTTTCAAGTTTACAGTGTGTGTGTACATGTGAATTTGAATTACTGTGGTTTACAACCCAACACCATTGCAAAGGGATACTGTCAGTCACATATCATATTCTTAAAAAAACCTAATATAAAAATCAGCTTTCTTTTGGGTACCATTGCAACATCCTAAAATTATTAGACATTAAGCAGCTTAAATGTAGTTTACTTTTCTCAGTGCATTTTTCTTTTTTTCATTTCATCAGTCTCATTCAATTAAAATAATCATTTACTTTATAGTTCTCTAGACAAGCTTTCAAATTCCCATAAGCACCTTCAGAAAACCTTAGTTATTGTTTCTAATAAATTGTTTTACATGAAAAAAAAATTACAAGAGCACCATAGGGGAATTTCTGCTCATTTTAGTTTACAATCCCTAAATTTTGGGATTACTTGTTTGTGGCAAGTGTCCCTCTAAAAAGAAAAAAATGAACAGAAGTGATTAATTGGATAGCATGCTATGGCAGTTTATTTCATTATTGACTTTGTTGTAAAGCTAGTAGCCAGTTTTAAAGGTCAAGATACTGTGCATAATCTTTATGTTGGAGATGTCAATTTATGGGAAGTATATTCAGCTCTCTCCTCTGCCTCAGCTTTGTGACTAAGTGATGAACTTTTAAATCGTGTTTGCTTTGTTCTCATTTGCATTAGATTTTTAGGAATCTTAATCTCTGGGGTGCCAAGAAAGGAATAGAATTACACTCTCTGGTTGATTGCTGCCGAAATGTAATGATCATTCTTAATCAGTTCCACTAGAAATTTAGTGGAAATAAAAGTAATAGCCATGGTGTTCAAATTCCTCCCAATTCTTTATTCAAAGGACCTTCTTTCACAGAAACCACACAGATAATTGCAGCGCTTCCTTTCAGGATTCATAATTGAATGTTCCCAGCTGCAAAGCAAGAGAAGGCAAATTTCATGATGACAGCATAAAGGCCTGATCCTGCTCCCTTCCTTAGCTCTCCTAACCATGATGGATTGGCAGCAGCAGCCAGCCACAGGGGTTGAGTTTTGTCTGTTCCTCACACACATTTGGCTCTTTTCCCAGAGACAGGTAACTATTGCTTCCTGATCTGCAAATAGTTAGTTATAAGGCTGTGCACCAGGTTAAAATTTGCTGCAATGTAAAATTTTGCTATAAATTGTTTAAATTTTGCAATGTTTAAAGTTGCTTCCTTATGTATTATTAAAACAGTAAATAAAAACACACAAAGCAGTGATACAGTTGGCTGTGTCTGAATTACACCCAGAACTGACAAAATACTGTGGAGTGGGGCACGAGCAAGACAGGGAAGAGCTCACAGCAGCCTCTGGCTGTGGAAAGCTGAGTTATTGTCTACGTAAAAGGCAACGAGAGCAGCAAGTGAAACAGACCTGTAATTTCACGCGAAGACGTGCCTAGACTGGTTTTCGTTAGTTTACCACCATGGCAGTGTTTTGAAAGACCAAGACATTTCTGTGAGTCCTCATAACCATGTGGGTGCCTGCAGAAAGTGGAGAAATACTCTCGCACAACACAGCACGAGAGCCCCAGGGCCTGGCTGCGAGGAGCGTGGGGACCGTGCGTGATCACGGCTCACCAGCAGAGCCAGATCCTGGCCTGGCGTGCTCCCGCGTGCCTCTCTCCAAGGTTAGGGCTTGAAATCCCTCCTGTGCCGAAGGAGAGGCAGCCGCGGCAGGGAAGGGCTCCCGCGGAGACCCGGCTGGTTGGAAGAGGGAGGTGTGGTTGGCTTCAGAAACGATGTCGTGAAGGGAAAGGTTGCCGTTGTGTTCCTGCTCCTCCGGTCTCGCCTCCGAGACCTGCTGCCTCCATGGGACTGGAGCGAGGAGGGCGGCTCCACCAGGCTCCCCATCCCAGGGGGTTGCGAGGATACCCCGGGAGTGGCCCGGGGACGTGGGACAGACGCGGGAGCCAAAGGCCAGGCAGCCGCGGCGTCGGGCAAGACTCCTTCTGCACCTCCGTAGAAGTCAGAAGCCCTCTGCCAGCCCGGGAGCAGAGTGGGCAGCGGGAGTTCCCCACCCTCGCACAGGCCCTTCTACTAGAGCCTTCTCCGCGACGGCCCGATGGGGCGGCGGGGGCTGTGAAGGGTTGTCCTTTCCCCGCCCCGGGACTGCCCCACTGCTCGGCGCCGGCGGCAGGGCCTGTCCCGGCCTCGCCACCGCCCGGGAGTGCCCTCCTGGACGTGTGGGGGTGCCCCGGTGCAGGGTGAGGGGCGGTGTGTGTGTGTGTTTGTATTTCCTGTCACTTTGCACCTCACAGGATTGAGGCCGCTTCCCCGTAATCCCATCGCTCCTCCTCGGGGCACAAGGCTGGACCACTGCGGCCTCCCGCGCCAAGACGTGTAAAACTCCGTTCCGGTCAGCGCTCGGCGGCGCCGGAGGCTTCGGTCCACTGCTCCCACCCTGTCGGGCTGCCGCCGCAAAGGTCGTGGGGCCGTCGGTGGGGTGAAGACAACACAGGCAACCTCGCTCGCCTTATCCCCCCAGAGGCAGTTGCAGCGCCAGCGCAGGGTGACCCTATAGCTCAGGTCTGCCCCCAGCGCTATCACCCCCGCCCCCGCCACCGCCGCCCCTCGATCCTCCGGTGCGGGGCGCGGACTCCCCTGACAGCAGCCGTCTCCGCCGCCGCCCGCCTTGACGNCGCTGCCGCCGCCTGGCGCAGCCGCGCGCACTTACACACCCGCACACTCACACTCACGCACACTCGCTCAGGCCGCCTGGGCTGCAGCTCTCGCCGCAACTCGCCCGCCCCGCCGGTTCGCCTCCGCCATGGCAAGCCCCGGCTCCGGCTTCTGGCCCTTCGGGACTGAGGAGGGCTCCGCGGCCGCCGAGAGCCCCGGCACCGGGAGGGGGGCGCCGGGGGGGC
>VYXB01001585.1:429738-521157 GCA_013397135.1 Pachyramphus minor
GGGCCAGCGCGGCTGAGCTCGGCGGGGCAGGGGTTCCTGGGGAGCGGGTTTCCGTGTCGACCCGCGTCCGTCCCCACGGACCCTCCGCTCCATTTTCTCTTGCAGCCAGAGCCTGGTGTCAGGTTGCCCAGAAGTTCACGGGAGGGATCGGAAACAAACTCTGCGGTAAGGGCAGGGAGGCCCCGGCAGCTCCCTGGGAGCGCCGCGGGACCTGCCGCGGAGGCGGGGGGCGAGGTGTCGGGGGTTGATGCCGCGGTGCTGAGGCCATGTGTCCGTGTCGCTGTCAAGCCCTGCTCTATGGAGATGCCGAGAAGCCCGTGGAAACCGGCGCCAGGGCAGCAGCCCCCGGGATAGCGGAGCCGCGGCCGGCCTGTACCTGCGACAAAAAACCTTGCGCCTGCCAGAAAGCGGAGGTGAATTACGCCTTTCTGCACTCAACAGGTAACGGCGCTCCCGGGCCACGCTGCTTCTCTAGAACTAACGAAAAAACCCGGGGATTCGTTCAGGAAATCGCCTCCGCCCGCGTTGCGCGGAGGCAGGGGAGCCCGGGGTGCGCGGCAGAGCTACGCGCCCTCAGCCCCGGGCGTTTCGCAGATCTGCCCCAGAACAGCCAAATAACAAAAAAATCCCGGGGAAGGGGTGGGGGGGGGGGGGGCAGTAAAATCCCGCGTGCTGGAACCTGCAGCTTTCTCTAAGGAGCACTGACATCAGCGACCTTCCCTTTGAAGACCCTGCGATGTCATTAAGATTTTAGGGAAGGAGGGAAAAAGAGCGCTCTCTCGTTTGTTTCAATTCGAGGTATTTTTGTACTTCATCTTTTATGACCTTGGAGGTAGCGTCTCTGCCACTGAGTAGATTTCGGCTCCCCGCAGACGTGCGCTAGGCAGGAACTCTCTGGTTTGCTCGGCAGCCCAGGACCCGCTCTCCCCGGCTGGCCCCGCCGGGGGAGAGGTGCTGGTACTGCTGCTTGCCTGACTGCCCACTGGGGCACCCCAAATTAGGGACTTCCACTACAGTCTGGCTCTGAGTGAGCTATCGCGGTTAAACGAAAGGTTTGTGTGTACCGAGGGACTGTGCAGCATTGCCTCAGAAAAAGGCATTAAATTATCAACAAGTTACATAGGAGAGTCGCCGCGAAGGTACTTTATTGCAAGGCAAACGGCAGCTCTTGGGGTGCTTCTTGTAGCGTTTGTTGCTCGGTCTTTATTTTTCCTGAGATTCGTTTTCCCTTTTTTCTTGTTTAGCTGCTCTCTCTCATTGTCTTAAAAATTGTTCCAAAATATACTGTGGCCAAAATTTGCTATTTTAAATAGGATATTAAATCCTAAGTGTTATTTCTCAGAACATACCTTAAAATACAGCCTTAGCAATTTGCTTATTAAATGAAAACAAAAACTATTCGTATTCAACACAAAGATTTTCTAAACATAAATAGGAGAAGCCTTTGTCCAAAATCTGTGTGTGTGGTTGTAAAACGAAGTTAACTCTTAAATTTCTGCATTCCCAGATCTTCTGCCGACATGCAACGGAGAAATAACGACTATGTCTTTCCTACAAGATGTTGTGGACATTTTACTTCAGTATGTGGTGAAAAGTTTTGATAGATCGACAAAAGTTATTGATTTTCATTACCCAAATGAGCTGCTACAGGAATATAACTGGGAACTGGCAGACCAGCCACAAACCTTGGAAGAAATTTTATTGAACTGCAGAACAACACTGAAATATGCAATTAAAACAGGTAATAGCCATGCTCATTTTCTACTCTTTATGGTCTCATCTATTGATTAAAGACGCCATTTCATTTTAGCTTGAAATGTTAAAGATTTTGAAGCAGCAACTGTATTTTGTCAGTTCCAGGCAATTTCTGGCGGAGACAGAAATCGTTTTCCAAAATGATAAAACACTCCAGCAGCTCCATCTCTGTAGCTGTCAGTGCAGCCTCGCACACCCTTTCTGATTTAAAATTAATGTGTCTGTACGTCGGAGTTGCCGAGTGTGCCTTTGCACCACCTTCGGCGCTTTCCGCTGTTCCTTCTCATCCATTTCACGTGTGATGCCCCCGGGGTCGCCCCTCATTCCCTGCAGACCGGGGATGCGGCGGGCGCAGAGCTCGCGGCAGCCGGGAGTGGGGCGGGGAGGGGTTGTGCCTGCATGGGGGGCAGCAGGGACCAACCCATTTAACAGCCAAAATCGCAGTAAATATGCTGTAAATGGGAGCTCTGAGCAGCCATTTGCTGTGTCTCGCTTTACCTGCAGGACATAAAAATAGGAGAATTTAACAGAACCATGCACAGGGGTATTGAGGGGTTTGTTCCAACTTTAGGCTCAAGGAATAAAACCAAAGCCCGAATTGTTTTAATAGCCATTTGTTGTTGTTTTCCACTGGGTAGGGATAGGTTGACTTCTGCCTGGTTGGGACCCCCCGTTAGTCGTTAGTCCTGGCCCCCTCCCTTGCGGGCTTCGAGGCGGGGAGGCAGCGTGGGGCGACCCCCGGCATGGGCAAGTGCCCGGCTTAGTGGCCACCTTAAATAAGCGGCGGCAGAACGGGCAGAAAGCGGAGCCGCAATTACGGCTGTCATTAGGAAATAATGTGGAGTCCGGGGAGCTCTTAGTGCGAATTTGAATTACTGAGAAATTGCTTAAAAATATATTTGTAGCAGTTACTGAAAAAGACAAAAGGCTGATTTGAGACTAGAGGTTGAGGGAAAGACAAAAAACAGGTTTTGTCACCTTTTGAGAACAGAACAGACCGATCCAGGTAAAGATTATGAGGGATCTGTGTAATCCTCGTTTAGAGGTGGAAATGACCATCTGCATGTTTCTGATGCATGGGTTGGGTGCTGTCAAAACGCCCGTAAAATATTGGAATAAACAGATAAATGATGTCCACAGGAACAAAGTCGATCAGTCCAGTGATCCAGGAATCCATGTTAAGTGTCTGAGTAGGTTATAGGAAACATGTTTGCACAGAATGCTGTCAAACGCGGGATCTGTGATTCTGGGAAATGAAAAAATAGGCTTTCTTAGGTAATTTTCGTTAATTGTCTTTTGTTATAGCCTGTTTTCACATAATGGACCTGTTTAATTTTGTGAATCCAAAAAATACCCTTTAAAACAATGTTGCCATTTCTCTTCCTCCCCCTGAATAGCTGAGGCTTTCCCTTCTTGGCATTATAATTTTTTTTTAATGAAGATAATGCTTTTGAGGTCTGAGAATGGTGTGCTGGGGGGGTGTATGAAGTGCAGTGACGTAGTGGGGTTCAGTCAGGGGGTGCAGAGCCACTTCATTTGGTTGCTGTTTCTCATCAGCATCCTGGGTGACAGCCTCAGCCTGGGGGGGTGCTCATGAAATGCACAGGATTTACACCTGGAGCACTTCGGCATGTGCTTCAGAGTAAAATGCTGGAATTACCCTCAGAGGAAGGACAGCGTGGTGAGGTTTTTGGTGGTGGGGTGTGTCTCCACTCTTGCCGCAGGAGCCCTTCAGACAGCACCTCCTGGGCTGTGTTTGGCTGCAGGGGCCCAGGACGCTGATTGAAAAATAAATTGTATTGCTTAGATTAGCCTCACAGCTGGATCCCCAAGTCCAGGGATTCGAGGAGCCAGATGGCTGATTTTTCATCTTCGTCTGAGGGGCAGGTGTTGGTTGCTCCAGGTGTTGTCTGTGTGCCACTGTTCGCTGGGGTGCTCAGGGGAACCACACTTTCTGCCCCCTTACTAGCAGAGACAGAATTCTTGCTGAGAGAATCTGAAAGTGACTGTGAATGCAAGGAAAAGATGGATGCAGAATTCAGTTACTGTGCAGTGCAATTGAAATTGAACAGCGGAATTGAAATACAAGCATTTAAAAATGGATTGGAAACCCCAGGAAGGGTGAAAGAACCTGGTTCTGGCCCAGCTTTGCTCCCTGGCAGGCCCTGATGCCGGCCATGCATGCAGTGAGGCTGTGAGCAAGGCCAGGCTCAGTGCTGCCGGCCATGCTTTCATCCGTGCTGTCTGGCCATGCCTGGCCCTTCTCATCCTTCCCTGTGGAGGCTGTGTGTTCATGCTGGGCATGCCCATGCCTCAGACCGAGTGCAGGCAGGAGTATGTTTGAGAGGGTGCGCGGGGCAAAGGCACGCCTTCAGTAGGGAAAGCCTGGCCCTGGGGTGTCCCTGTGCCTTGGCCCTGGTTTTTGGCAATCCTGCCGATTGACTCGGGGGTATTTGTGAACACATTGTGTACTGCTAGACCAACCAGCAAGCAATAACCTCCTGTTTTCACCTCTCTCCCTCGCACCCTGTCAGCCTCTTTCCCAGTCACCCCTTTGTTCAGTGACAACCACAACAAAAGATGTGCATTTCAGGCAGATGGCACCCGGGTAGTGATTTTTGAGCATCTCTCACAAAGTCTTCTTACCTGGCCAGTGGAGCCTGTATTTTAAGCAAAGCCACAATTTTCCATGCCTGTCTAGCCAAGGGAAGAGAGCTCACTCATGTATATGGGTGTCACATGGACAGACAAACCATTGCAGCTGGGGCTGGGGTCAGGTTGGGGCAGTACATTCTCTGCCCTTACGTGTTACAGTCGTGCTGCAGAAGGGAAGGGCATCATCGAGCGGAGGGGACTGTGTCACAGGTGTGGGTGCTGGGGACTTGCCCAGCAGCAGCAGCTCCTGCTCTCTCTGTACTGACATCTCTCAACACAGCGCTGCTCCCTCCACCTCGCTTGCTCCAGGGCACCGCTGCCCGACCTCTGCATGCGGCCAGCCCTGTTCCTACTGCGGTTCCCAAAGCAGGTGGGTTGCTGTGAGGTTCCCTTGAAGAAACAGGCAGTGACAACAGGGCTGTCGCCTGGGGGTGGGTATGGGGCTGACAGAGAGCTGCTGAGACACTGCAGCTGCAGATACGAATTCTGCTTTTCCCCAGCTTTCCAGTGCGGATTTATTTCCAAAGCAGGAGGTTTTGTAGCCTCTTTGAGCCTTCCTGTAGCCCAGATCCACTAAAGGCTTTTAGCTCCTAATTTTTTATTGCTTTTTGGTGAAACTTGGGAACCAGCTTGGAGCCAGCTGTGATACTGAACCTGAATTACAAATACGGAAATCTCTAAAAATCCCATTGGTAGGGGAGATGCAGTTCTCTGCCGGCAAAGCCCCTGTCACGGGATCAAGAGGCTGTGGTAGCATTGGTGGGGTGCGTGGGTGCCTTATGTCCACCAACCCCACTTAAGAGCAAGGGCCAGATCCTGTGCATTCTCCTGGATCTCGGCATCATTCGTCAGTACCTCAGGGATTTTGGCTGCCTGTCGTTGGTAGCACAGACCAGGGGACAGTAGCAGTTCCTATCTCTGGTGGGGAGAGCTCAGTGCAAAACCAGATCAGGCTTGGATGGCTGTAGCACAGGACTGATGTCAGGTTAAGGGCACAGTGGAATTTGAGTGTGTGTGTGTGTCCCCTGCCCCATATCCTCATCTCTGGTCTGCCCACTTAGCTCAGCCTGATTACTCTGCCTTTGTGTGCTGCAGGGTGGGAGCTGGGGAGCAATTCCCTGTACTGTTCTGCCAGCCATGTGTCTGCACCTGATAAGGGGCCACAGGAGACCAAAGATAAGTTTTCTCTCAGTGCTAGGTCTGCATTTCCTCAGTCATCTTGCTCTATCTTTTGTTTTCTCTGATGGCAATAACAGTTCGTCATCTAAGGGTCAGGGCAGGTGTTTTCCAAGCAGAGGCTGCCTTCCTTTGAGTCAGATGGCATTTAAGTAATTGTGAACTATCTATAATTTGTACCAATAATTATGCCACTTATCAGGGGCTTGCAGGAAGTGACCAGTAAAAATGGAGTTTTAATGGTTTCTGGGTTTAATGCCTCTGGGCACATTTTTAAGAAAAATCTCTAGGAGGATTTTAGAAAAAAAATCAGGAGATTAGATTAACCAGGTACATGGACTATCAGCTCATTGAATATATTCTTGTGCATCAGTCTGCTAGGGCAGCAGTGCTGGTTTTCATGGAGTTTGTTTAAAATCACAATTGCAAGTGGCCAGGCTATTGGTAATTGCACTCGGACAGGGAAGAAATTACAAGGACCACCACCTTCCCTGCCATCTTCATACAATCATCAGCCATTGAGTCATGTGCAAAGCAGTCACCAAAATACTCCATTTTCTCATTTTGCCCTGTCTATTACAATCATTAGCCATTCATCACTGATGTTATATGTACTGGCAAGCTCTTCAGATGGTGTCTCGTGCGTGCCTTTCAAACCTAGTCAGGCAAAACCATATCCAGTGACAACATGTGACACACTAACGGGAGCAAACAGCTATTTTTGTGAGGCAGCAATGTGCTAATTTTCAAGGCGTATTGAAAGGATAATAGGGAATGTTGGAATTCATTATTCTGTGTTCAGTGTAATTACTCTGATTTTACTGAGTTTGGAATGAGAAAGAAGAGAAATCATCCTGCCTTTTCCAAGAAACGTATTTACTGCTGTTTGCTTTGTTTCGTACCTTGAAAGTGCTTCCTTCTCTATAGAAATCCGGAGGTAAATACAGTGTTCAGCACTGAATAGTTTCATTCAGAGTCATCAGCCTTTTGATAACATTTTCCATCGTGTGCAGGGCACCCTAGATATTTTAATCAGCTTTCAACTGGATTGGACATGGTTGGATTGGCAGCAGACTGGCTGACATCAGCAGCAAATACTAATATGTAAGTAGCAGATTTTTTTCTATAATAATATTTAATATAATTTTACAGTTAAACTCTAAAATATTAGTTGCTGTATCTGAATGAAAGAATAATTTTATGTTAAGACTGATGGGGAAAAAAATTAATCTGCTTTTTAAATGAGTACCACAGTTATTTACACAAAGACTTTCAACTTTGTCTTGTAGGCTGTCTTCTAAAAAATTTCATCACACTAGTACGATGTTGGTTTTGCTCCCCCCAAAAATACACAAAAGATATATATATATATATAGACTAGCATTTTGCATGCATAAATATGTAATATGAAAGGTGTGCTAAGTGAACAGTTGCATTCATGTAGAGGGGTTGTGTACAATCCATACTCAGAACATGTAGAGCCATTGCGTTCTGTAAGAAAGAGATGCAGAATTTAAAGTGTGGAGTTTTTTTCACCTTGGGACTAGGAAGCATTTTTGTGTACTTGGTTTCTTGTGCATGTCTTGCCATTATAAATAGGACTGAGGACGTGTGCCTTAGTAGTGCACACAGGTTTATGCAAGGCGAAGGGCTGGCTCTGCCCAGCATCTCTTGAATGTGGGGCAAAGCCTTGAGCCTGGAAGAGGTGGGCAAGATTTTTTTCACTGAAGTGGGTGGAAATGGATTCTCAAGGATTCTCCTTCTAGACATTTGATGTCAAATCCGAAGGAAGACTGTGCAAAGTATTGTCAAACAGAACTCTACCCAGTGCCAGATAGAGTATATTGTGGCTACAATGTAATGTGATATTGCAAAAAAGATGTATTAGTGTTGTAGATAAAAGCATTAAATATGGACATTACTACATTTCAGGTTCACCTATGAAATTGCTCCAGTGTTTGTACTTTTGGAATATGTCACACTAAGGAAAATGAGAGAGATGGTTGGCTGGCCAGGGGGCTGTGGCGATGGGATATTTTCACCTGGTACATAACGTTTCAAGCTTTCTTTATTTTTCAGACTACGGTATATGGCATCCCCCTATAGCTAAAGAGTAAATATAATTAAATATGCATGTTTGAGAGGACACTTGCTAGTAACCACCAGTGGCCTCTTTGAGATAAGGTATTGCATGTTTATGAATTTCGGGGATGTGATTATGAGGGTCTGTTTGAGCAAATTGCACTGCATGATGAGCAGCTGTAATGGCACATGGGAAACATAATCAGAGACATTTCCCTTGCAGTTTCGCTTTGCCCGCACTTCTTATGGATTACATGAAATAGAAAGACTGTTGTATTAATAATGGAGGGAAGAAACACAACAAAGCTGTCCATCACCACAGGGCAAACTGAAGGAAACAGGGAAAGACAAAGTAATTTTAGTGCAGTCAGTAAGACCCTGCCAAGAGTAGAGTATGCTGTTAGCTTTCCATGTAAAGCTGGCCTGTTTTGTTCACTGGGGTATTTGGGTAGCTTGTTAATCTGAGTGCTTAAAGGCTTAGAAACCTGTTTTTTTCAGGGCAAGTCAATAAGGTAAAAAAATTAGTGTCGAGAAATCATTGACGCAGACAAACACTACATTGTTAAGACTTTTTTATTTTTTTAATCATTCCACTCAGTCTTTTGATTTATTCTCTTCATCACCTCTTCTCTTACTCTGGAATTTCATTGCTAAAAATTTTGGCCTGTCTACCTCCCAAAATTGCAAAATATTGAAAGAATTTACATTGGGCATAACGTCTTGGCTTGTTGAAAGAGAACAGACTGATAGCTGTTGCTGAAGGAGTCTTTCTGAAAGGAAAGGCTATTGACCTAGTGAAGAGGGAAGGAGAGTACTGTTGAGCAAAGGAAAGGCCTCATGGATAACAGCACAGGACGTTCAGCTCTCTGAGGCCATGAAGGTCAGGCAAGGCTCATCTTCAGCTTCTCACATCTGAGTGCACCTGTGGGAAGTGGTGTGGGATTTTTGTTCTTGCTCTTTCCACAGATGAGAAGAATTTATACTGCTTTTTGGTGAGTTCTTATTTAAAGAGTGCTGCAAGCAAAAGCTCTGACAGCTTTTACTGTAGTACCTAGAGATCCCCCTGAAAACCTTGGGCCCCGTCACATCAGGCGTCTAAATGTGTATCACGAGCTCAGGACCTAAGTCAAAGCTTTTGGAAAGTGGCTGATTACTGAACAGTCTCTGACCTGACTCAGTACAGCTGGTTTTATCCTTACCTTGCAGGCTTGAAATGCAATAACCCCACAGAGCTGGTCAGGGACCTGAGAGAGGAGAGAAGAGCAATAGCAACGCTGCCCGGCCAGCTCTCATGGGCACAGGCTGGGCATGGCTGAGCAGACAGGCTCAGTGCATGTCCCAGATCTGCCCATGTCTGGCAAACTCAGAGATAGTTTGAGTCAGGAAAGGTGTCCGGGCCTCAGGAGGAACTGCTGGTCCCGCTGGGACTGCGATAGATCCCTGTCTGATCTGGGGCCATCGTGTTGCTGGTGTGTCAGCTGCCAGAGCTCACTTCCTTATGCTGACACCAGCATGGGGATGAGCTCTCTGGCAGGCATGTACCTGCACTGGCCATTTGCAGGGCTGCCCCCTCTCATCTGTTCTTCCTCTGCAATTTCTGTTTTGTGCGAAGTGCATCTTTCTAATTTACTCTCTTAAGGCAGCAATAGTCAGTGTGCAGGTTCTGCTTTTTTAGGCAATGATCAAAATCATCTCTATGCTGTCTTCTCACTTCAAGTTGTCATGTCTTCAGCTTAAGACCTTACTGTTGCAAAGAAAAGGGTCTTGCTCTCTGCATTCTCAGGAATGAAATAAGCAGTATCAATACATGCAAAGCATAAAGGCTTGATTATTTCCTTCAAATTTTGTAGGTGTGTTTTGTTGCCTGCACTTAACTGTGGATGTAAACACAGCTCCAAAATTAAAGGCAGAATGCAGGCTTGTTAATAAGCCTAAAGTTAAACAACTAGGTAATAATAATAGGAAAGCCTGATAGTGAAGAAATTTAACATTTCAGTCTTGATTCTTTTGACACCAAGCCAATGACTTTGGACAAGATAGGCCAAATTACTTCAATTTGGACACATTAGTTCAGTCATGTAAGTCACCAACATGACATCTGCGTTTTTTAGAGACAGGTACCTGAGCACTTCCTCCTAATCTCTCCATTCCTCGTTTTGTCATTTTTGAAAAGAAGGGTCGAAATATGTTCATATCTCTCAAGATAGTTGAAAAGGGAAGAAAACCCCCTGTCTGTACTGACCCCTCTGCCAGCGATGCCATCTTTTGGTGGCATTTTCCCTTACATTCACAGAAGGGCCAGCGAGGTCAGGGAAAACCCAGAGCAGGGGCAGCCTCCCAGCAAGAGCAGAGCTAGGATACTGATTAGAAATGAAGGGCACAGTTTCTGTGGGCTGTGGAACAGTGTATGTATCTCCAGTGAGATAAAAACAAATCTTACAGAAGTCAAAACAATGTTAAATTTGCCAGCACAGATACCCAGCAGTGCTTCCTTCATCTGCTTAAAGGGTGGATTTTAGCTTTCCTTGCTTTGGCTGTCCAAGCATTGGGTGTCTACCTTGGCTGGTTATAGGAGCTCCCACATATTCAAGGGAGTGGGGTGGTTGTGTCTGCAGGGCAAGTCATCCCAGCTACTGCAGTACAGCTACCAGAGGATGAGCTGAACCGTCCTCTGGAGGTGTACATCTTGTGCTCTTCACTCCATTTTTACATGGATGAATGTTGCATTAGTTGAACTCTGTGTTAGCAGCATTTTGACCTGTTTGTTTCAAACCTTTGCTTTATATAAATATACATGCATAAATATCAATATGTAATCAATCTCTGTATATACATATATATACAGGATAGACTTGATGGATTTCATGTATACGTCTCTGTGTGAGTGTGTGCTTGGGTGCATACATACGTAAAACTACTCAGCCTCTGCCTCGGGTACTGCATTATATTCCCATAGTGCTCATGCAGCATTAATGTAAAACCAAACATTGTTCCACTGTAGACAGGGAGAGTCAGTTAGTAAAAATCTCAAAAAGAAAAAGTTAGGTGCTCATTTTTAATTTATGCATTGACAATTGAAATATGGGAACAGAGCACTGCAGAGCATCGATCTTGAAATGGGTAAAAATCCATCTTGAAATGCGTATTTTTAAGTCAGTGTATGCCAGTGATTTTAAGGCAAGTGTTAGGGACATTTGACCTTTTCCCTTTGCTCCCATCTAAGGACGTATAAAATGAAAAATGCGTGTTAGAATGACCCTTTTTCCTTTCTCTTCCTTCCCCCAACTCCTGTTATCCAGATGAGAGTGTCTGTTGGGACTCACTGGGTGGGGCATTAAACCCCTTAGGACGTTACCTTGTGGTGGCATTTGCCTGGGAGGTGGAATAGAGTGGGGTTATGTGTTGATGGGGTACGGAAAGCTAACACTGGGGACTAAAGGAGAGATAGTAACAAGAATGAGGACGAATGGAAGCCTCAGTCTTTTTTTGCCATAGTACTTTTTGTATAATTTGTTATTTGGGTGTAGTAGATCCTGTTATTACACAGCCCAGGTATGAGCAGCATCAGGAAGAAGAATCCATGGTTCTGCCATGAGGCAGAAACATTAGCATTAGAGTTAGATAACCTGTAGCAAGACTTGTCATTTTTTTCTGAAATAATATTACAATGCATAGAAAAAGTAACAGTATATTACTGTGGACTCCAGGTGGTGCCATATCTAACATGTATGCTATGTTGATTGCACGTTTCAAGATGTTCCCAGAAGTTAAAGAAAAAGGAATGGCAGCTATTCCCAGACTGGTTGCCTTCACATCAGAACATGTATGTGTTTCTGTTTTTTCATATCTGTTACATCTGCTTGTTTGAATTTATGATGAAGAAAATAGATGAACAGGAATTTGTAGCCAACTGTCTTAATTTCTTCTATTCTTTCACTGGGAATAAAAAAGTGGGAAGGGGACAGCTTTTTGATATATAGAGGGATGATCTGTGCACTTATCTGTGGCTGAAATTCAGGGAGAGCCATTTTTTTGCTCTCACTTGTGTCCACATAACTGTTGATGAGAGTGGCAAGAAACACATCAAATGATGAGAATTCATTATCGGGCTTCAGCACTTTCTGCCATGAACACAAAATCCCTTTGAGTCAAAATGTTTCCAGCTGAAACCACTCCTGGTGGTATTTAATGGGAGGGTGATAACATACATGAAGACATTACTATGGTAATGCTGTGGGTGTGTGCAGCAGAGCAGCTGCAGTATTTGGTGGGCAACTGGGCTTTGCTGCAGGTTTCTGTCTATGGGCAAACGCTTCAGCACATGGGGGTTCGTTCACAGGCACCACCACAATGTGGCAGTGCCAGAAGTGAGGGGAGGTGGGCACAAGAGAAACCAGAGCGGTCCTAGTGGGAGAAACACAAGAGTTCTTTGCTCTTTGAAGAACCATACAACACAGTCTTCTGGGGTGGGGGTGAATATTTTGGCTCTCTGACCACGTAAAACTCCTTGTAGCTTAAAGTGGAGAATGCAGATGTGGGAGGAAGGGGAAGAGGAAAGGTTGTCCCCAAAAGGGACTATGAGCTGTTTTCAAGCTTTGTGGTCCCTTTCTAAATTTCTCTCCAGCTGTGTGGGCTCATCTAGAACTCATTCACGGCTGAGGCTCAGCGGGTTTTTTGACTTACCATAGAATGTGTTTCATTCTGTGCAAGTGTGAAGAGCAAGATATCCTAAAAATTGATCAGAAAAGTCCAGCAATAGGATGGGATGAAATGCGATACACAGCTGTGGGCTCCACATTGCAGAGTAATTGTCCCCATAGCAGTTAAAGAGAAGGGTAGTCAGCAGATGAGTAGCAGTTTTCCAAAGCTGTCTGTCCTGCTAGAGATACATTATTCATGTGGAAGTTACAAGCCTAATAAGTCTTGCAAATAAGGTTCAGCATGACTATTTAAAGTAACAAATCCTATTAATCATTTGAGAATTTCACTGTATTCATAGCGATGGAATGTTAAACAATGACCCAAATTGTGATATCAGTCTCAAAATAATGAAGTGAGTTTTAATAATTGTGTTTTCATGCCAGGGAAGAAACAGTTCCTTTAGCAAATTAAACATTCAAAAATCAAATATACTAGAGAATCCATAGGATAGCATTTGAAATCTATTACATTTTAAAAGCGTCTTGACATTTCAGGTTTTGTCAAGTTTTTTTATAAAGTATGTAATGACAGAGAAGTTAAGAAACCATACTATGTGAAGACAGGAGCCTTTAACCCTTTATTTCCCAGAGGATATGGGATCATGGTTTAACCCTCACAACATTCTTGCAGGAATTCCAGAGGCCTGGAAGTACAATCCTTTTTAAGATAGGAAGGACCTGAACAAATACTAAGATATGTAGATGTCATCTGTCTCATTTATGGCATCATGTTGATTTTCTACTCACTTTTAGACTCCTTGGCCTGATTGTGGTTTCTCTCTGCCACAATTGCATGCTCTTGTAAGACAATGCCATGGGACAAGCAGACTATAGAATTAAAGAATTATAGAATATGCTGAGTTGGAAGGGACCCATCAGGATCATCAAGTCCTACTCCTGGCCCTGTGCACGACACCCCAGGAATCACATCATGTGCTTGAGAGCAATGTCCAAACACTTGTTGAACTCAGACAAGGCTTGGTGCTGTGACTCCCTGGGGAGCCTGTTCCAGTGCCCAACCACCCTCTGGGTCAAAAACCGTTTCCTGATATCCAACCTAAACCTCCCTTGACTCAGCTTCAGGCCATTTCCTCGAATCCTGTCTGGTCACCACAGAGAACAGATTGGTGCCTGTTCCTTCTCTTCTCCTCATGAGAAAGGTGCAGCTTGCAATGAGGTCTCCATTTAGTCTCCTGTTTTCCAGGCTGAACAGACTGAGTGACCTCCCGTCAAGGTACTTTACCATCTTTGTTGCCTTCCTTTGGACACTCTCTAGTAGCTTAGTGTCTTTTTTATATTGTTGTGCCAAAAACTGCACACAATATTCAGGGTGAGGCTGCACCAGTGCAGAGCAGAGCAGGACAATCCGCTCCCTCTCCCAGCTGGTGATGCTTTGCCTGATGCCCCCCTGGACATGGTTGGACCTTCTGGCTGCCAGGGCACTGTAGACTCATATTCAATTTGCCATCAACCAGGACCCCCAGGTCCCTTTCTGTGGCACTGCTTTCCAGCCTCCCTTTCCCCAGTCTCTGTACATAATTAGGGTTGCCCTGTCTCACATGTAGAATCCAGCACTTACCCATGTTAAACTTCATATGGTTTGTGATTGCCCACCTCTCTCGTTTGTCTAGGTCTCTCTGAAGGGCCTCTCTGCCCTCAAGGGAGTCAACAGCTCCTCCCAATTTAGTGTAATCAGCAAACTTATTTAGTATTCCTTCAAGTTCTGTATACAAGTGGTTAATGAAGACGTTGAAGAGAACTGGGACAAGGTTGGAGCCCTGCAGAACCCCACTAGTGACTGGACACCATCCTGATGTTACTCCATTCACTGTAACTCTCTGTGCCCGACCTGTGAGCCAGTTGCTCACCCGTTGCATAATATGGCTATCCAGCTGTGTGCTGGACATTTTGTCCAGAAGGATCCTGTGAGAGACAGTATCAAAAGCTTTGCTGAAGTCCAAAAACATTATAATCTTCTGGCTCCCTTTGATCAGCTAGGTGGGTTAGTGTGTCATAGAAAGCAAGTTTGATAAGCAGGACTTTCCCCTCATGAAGCCATGTTGGCTGTGACCAATGGCTGCATTGTCCTCCAGGCATTTTTCTATACTTCCCAGAATAACTTTTTCCATTATTTTAATGGACACTGAAGTGAGACTGACATGCCTGTAGTTTCCGGGGTCCTCCTTCTTGCCCTTCTTGAAAATTCAGACATTTGCCAGCTTCCAGTCAGCTGGGACCTCTCCAGATTCCCAAGACTGCTCAAAAATCATTAAGGGAGAGTTTTTGTTGATCTCACCTGGCTCTTTGAGGATTTTTGGATGAATCCCATCAGGGCCCATAGATTTGTAGGGATCCAGCTGGAGCAGGAGATCCATACTGATCCATATTATTTCCCCATGCTCTGCATGCATGACATCATAGTAAACATGGCTTAAAGGTGCTCTATGTGTTCAGAAACTTGGGAATTTTGATCTTGAATTCTTCAGTCAGGTGCAAAGGTTTCAGTATCAGCAATTTTCAGCCAAGAATTNCCCCTCATGAAGCCATGTTGGCTGTGACCAATGGCTGCATTGTCCTCCAGGCATTTTTCTATACTTCCCAGAATAACTTTTTCCATTATTTTAATGGACACTGAAGTGAGACTGACATGCCTGTAGTTTCCGGGGTCCTCCTTCTTGCCCTTCTTGAAAATTCAGACATTTGCCAGCTTCCAGTCAGCTGGGACCTCTCCAGATTCCCAAGACTGCTCAAAAATCATTAAGGGAGGGTTTTTGTTGATCTCAGCTGGCTCTTTGAGCATTTTTGGATGAACCCCATCAGTCCCCATAGATTTGTATGGATCCAGCTAGAGCAGCAGATCCATACTGATCCATATTATTTCCCCATGCTCTGCATGCATGACATCATAGTAAACATGGCTTAAAGGTGCTCTATGTGTTCAGAAACTTGGGAATTTTGATCTTGAATTCTTCAGTCAGGTGCAAAGGTTTCAGTATCAGCAATTTTCAGCCAAGAATTCCAGCATCCCAGATAGGACTCTATTTTCATTACTACCAGTCTAGAGCTTCCATTACTATAAATGAATGAAGCTGTGTCACATTTGCCACTGGTACGACTGTAATCAGAATATGACCTCAATCTGATGCAATAATATGTTCAGCTGCCAGTGGGGGAAAAGGGAAGGGAGGAGTAATTCGCAGTTCTTAAGTAATTACCTCGCCAATTTAAGAGTGCATCGTGTTCCTAAATTAGGAGCCTCACTCTCTGCACACCCAGTGAAGAGAGGCACCTCTGGAGAGAAACTCAGAGCATCCAAATTAGGAACCTAAATATTCCTTAATTTAGATGTTCTGAATTGCGTTTGGGAAGGATTCACCTACTTCTAAGCACTAACCATAAAGAGCCTCCTGATATACACAACCTACATTCGGGGCCTAAAATAGGTTATGTGACTATTCCAACTGTGCTTGTTCCCAGTAAGCAGATCTTCTCTAAACTGTGACCTGCCTCTCGCTCTGCCTCTGTTTGTTTCTGTTTGACCAGTGATGGTGAAATACACTGCAACTACTTGGGTCTGTCTTGCACAGGTTTAACTTCACTGAGATGCACTTGCGCTCAGGATTTAATTCAATCCTCTGTATTCATTAGAGCATCATCAATCTTCCTTCATCTGCACTGGGGCAGGAGCGGTGATTTCCTTCAGGGCAGCTGCTCTGGACTGCACATGACACAAGAGACCTTGACTCAGAGGGGAAAAAGCAATGGATGCCAGTTGTAAAAACCTATTTCAGTCTATCGTTCCAAACACAATGAAAAATCTAAAATGAAAGTGTCCTCCTGTGTCCCAGCATATCAGCTCTAGGCTACTCTAATTCTTCAGAGGAGCACATGACTTTTTCAGCATGGAAAAGGTGCTGAAAGGGAGAGCTACCTTCTCGGAATATTTTGGTTGTTCCATTTGTCTATAAGGCAAGGCCTGTTGAATTTTAACCCATTAGCTGTTGTGATTTTGATCTGCCCAACCAGCACTGTCTTACACAGTATCCAACAGTAGCTGAGAAGCATATGGAGCAGGGATTACACCTAATGGGCAAAAGGACAGAATCACACTACCCTGAAGAGGAAAAGGGTGCAGAGGAAAAAGTTTAGCTGTAGAGAACTAGGTGGGTTCAGGTTACAAAACAGCCTTTGGCCTTTTTAACTGATAGTAGGAAAACAGCTTGAAGAGACTTGTAGCATTTCTGTGGACTTGATGATTAATTAGGAGCTGTAGGGGCTCAATCCAGAGTTCAGAGAATGAAAAAAAGGCTGGGCATAACTGGAAGGACATTGACCTTTTTTCATCTCCTCTGTTCTCCAGCCTAGCAAGACTGTGCCCATGTAGTTCACATCAGCTTTCTTCCTTTCCCACTCCTCTAGGAACCCCCTAAGTAGGAACATCTTGTCAGGTGCTCAGGAAATAGTAACATAATTCTTCTCACAGATTTGGAAAACAAAATGCAGAGTAAGAACTGACAAGTAATTGAGTCTCATCTGACAATAAGGAGTCTCTTCACCCATTTAGAGACCTTGCCTCTGGCATTTCCGCATCCTTGTTGCTCTTATCATCTAGCTACTGCTGGAGGCTTCACTGGGAGCACAGCTCTGGCATCTACCAACTGAAGGGAGGGTCTGTTGGCTGTTCAGGTATCAGTGTCACAGACACTTGTAGGGACCTCATCCTCTGGGAGAGGTGGTTTGTATGTGGAGGTAGGAGAGCACCATCCTGGGAATAGTGCACTGAGTATCCACACAGCAACTAGATCGCAGGAGGCAGTTAGCAATAAATAACCTCTTCACCTTCTTGCATGCTGATTTCCCCTTGTGGATAAGCCCTGTTAGTTGCAGGGAATGCATCAAACTACACCACTGTTGGTGGGAGAAGAGTGGCTTTGGCAAAGGTTTTACCTGAACAGTTTTCTGAAAGCTGTTACAGAGCTTCTTTGTGCTGATGCAGAAGGAAGTTAAAAAAGTGACTTCTGCCCCAAAACATACAGCTTAATAGACTTCCATTTTACACAGGCTGTGGAAGATTTTTGTTTGGTTTCTCTGTAGAATGAACAAAAATCTGATCTCTAGTCCTACCACTTCCATGGAATGTAGTGTTGCCCTCTGGCCAGGCAACTTAGGAGGCAGTTTGCAGAACTGCCACCTGCCAGAAGCAGTTCAAGGGGTGTTGTGTGTGGTGTGGCTTCCAGAGAAAGATCTGAGGAGCCTGGAGATCATGTTTTCTATTTGGCAGCATGGATTACAAAGCTCTAAGTTATGCTTATGAATGTAGAGTAAATAAGAATTAGTTTTGCTTCCGCCTAAGGAAACTAAAACTCAAAATGAAGGATCCACATGTTTTTTCTTTGCATTACATATTGCATAATAACTAGAAAAGTATTTTTGATGGTATTTGAAGCCGGGGGAAACAGTGAAAACTTGTTCTTATTTGAGGAACAGCTTAATTCAAGTAGCACCAATCAAATAAAAGTAAAACCATTTGCCTGAAAAGCAGTGCTCTAGGACAGTCTGTCCCAAAGGGGAAATTCGTCATTTGGGACTAATCCGTCATCTAGTCAATATCTCATGGCTTTTACACTGCCACAGGATCATCCTGAACTCAGTGCAACATTTCTTACCACACATAATGCTGCAAAACTATCCACAGTGGAAAAAAAGCAAGTGGGTCTTGCTGGAGTAGAAAAGCAGCATGAACTTATACGTTTGAAAAATGCCAAAAATGTAAATACTGGTATGTTCAAAAGCATTATTATCCTCATTTCTCTCCTGATATTAACAAATAACTTTAAAAAACTGAATAGCAGTAGCTAAAGGAAACAATAGCAAATATATATCTCATTACAGTGTATTTAAAATTGGGGTAAGACACAGTATACTCTTTCTGTAGGTAATGGAAGAGAAGCTGTAGCTTACAATTATATAATAAAGGTAGAATTCATGTCATTTGATGTTAATCACCCAAAGTGTAAACATTTAATCTGAGTTAGTCTATACACTTCTTATAGCCAATAAAAAAAGAGCAAGATCAGCAGAAGACAACTCATCTAAGTCTAAAATGGATGCTAAAGCCTCCAAGATGCAGTGCCTTCTGGATGGACCGTTTCTTCCCTATTGAGGGAACCTGGACCAGTCACAGGTTTTTAGATGATTAAAATTAAGAGAGAAGTATCCCAGCCTACACATCCAGGGATTCCACATTGTTGAAACCCCAGGAGAGATGAAGAGGAAAGTGTGTGCACCTCTTTTGCTGGTGAATAGATGATGGGGTGAGGCTGGAGGTCCAGGACTTCTGGGCACCAGTCTGCCAGTGACCAAACCTGCAGACCTTGGAGGGGATTCAGCTGCAGGATGGCTCATCTTGCTCAGCATTAGGGAGCTGGTTACTGATAACCTACCTCCACAAAGCTCATACCACTCTGGATTTACATAAGCAAGGAGCAACAGCAATCTGAAAAACCAGCTGTGCCCTTTGGGGCTCATGGTGTTAGGGTGGTTCTTTCTGACAGCTTCAACCATGCCAGATGATGAGCAAGTAATTTTGCAAGCTATAAAAACAGAAGCATCTGTATATTGAAGCACTGTTCACTTAAGATAACAGTGCCATACATTTCAGCATCATAATATTTTTAATTATTCTAATTCCTCCTTTTTCCAAAAGGCCTATTCATTCTTGCACTTGTAATACATTTATACCCTGTTTTTACCCTGCAAAGCTAACTACAAAAAAATGGCTGTCAGACAGACAAGCCTATACCTAAGAGTATTTGAAATTTTAGACAAAGAGAAAATTACCCTGGCTGAGAATCACCAATTTTATTTTTTTTTTCAGATAAATAATATGCTTTTTTCACTAATATTGGCTAACATTCTAGATCTTCTCCTTCACCACTGAATTTCAGCCACATTTCTTTTCAGAGAGAAATTAGGCTCCTCTCTATTGGGGATGTATTTGTAGTCTTCCATACGCCCTTTTGCAGTGCATGAGGGGAGGGAGGAAGGAAGCCAGGAAACGGAAGTGACAGCCTGCTTCCACCTGGATGTACTCCTCTCTCTGGCAGGCACAGGACAGTGCCAAAACTATGGACCTGCCAGCTTCTCCAAGCCTGGTTTTTCCTTCAATACTGGTATCAGGCCATATGCCCCTGTCTGCCCTTTGTTACCCTGGTTCTCCCACCATAAGACTCAGACCTGTGTAACTCTTACACAGCTGTGTTGTAAAGATGATGTTCAAGCTCATTTCCGTGCATGGCTGAAAAGTCTGTAGTCCCTGTATCCTCAAAGGGGTCACATTTCATGTCCTTCCTTGTTAGTCCCGTTGAATCATCTCTCAGTAGTTCTGTCTAGTCAGGTTTATTTTGGCAAACCTTTTCTTCTCTTTGACCTTTATATTTTTCTATGTTTACCATTATAATTACACAGGCAACCAAATTTTCAGCATCATCACAGGAATATTAAACCAAAGTTTAATATTTATGGTTAGGAGAGTTTTCTTTGCTGTTACAACTGTATTTTTTCTATTTTGCCTTCATCCTGGCTCCTTCAAGAGCCTCTCAAGCAATTGGAGTAATTCCTTTGGTGTTATTCTAAGACATAAAAACATAACAGCAGTCATATGTCTTTAACTGTATACACAGATAAAGCAATTTCATATTCAGAGTTTGTTTAGAAATCGTAATTGCATTTGCCTTTCTGTGCACAGACTTCTGTATTTCTTCCCAATTTATCCGTAAACCAATTTGGTTCCTGACCACTGAATTCCCTTCAGTCTGTAAAAAGCCTTCAGGCAACTGAGCTATCAGCACTACATTCTTTTTCTTTTCCCTAGTGCCATTTCAGTAGTGCCATGAGACTTCTCAGTGAGGCAGCTGAGCTTGGCCATATTCCAGTAGATGCCTTTGAGCTCATGGGCTTAATTTTCTTCCTCATAGTAAACCATTCAAATCTGTATTTTCTTTTTAAGGCACTTTGAATAGTTCTGTTTTCTAATAGGAAAAAAAAAATTGCAATAGTAAATCTTTTTTAACTAGTGTGGAATAAGGAGCAAAATTAATTGATATAATGTCATTGACTCAAAACCCAGTGAAATATATCTGTGACTCTTCACTCTTAAATCTCTGCCTGCATTTATGTATTAAATTAACCAGTGTGTGCACATCAGTTTGTGTAATACATGAATAAAAAACAGATTAAAATTTTTAAAGTGTATAAATTCAATTCTCACTTCATGTAGCACATCTATGAACTGTCATTATACTGGTACTATTCTAGCTCTGTTTTCAATTTCTGCAAAGTTCAAAGATTCCTTCCTAAAATTGCGAAATTTTTATGAGCCTCCTCCTGCCAGTAACCTTCTCATGGCCTCTCCTCCTCCCTGCTCTCACAGTGTTGCACTGCTGCCCCATAGGGCTCAAGGTGGCCCCAAGGTTGGGAAGAGACTTCTGTATCTTCAACGCTTAGAGGTTTGTGAATTGATCACAATTCAAGCCTTCATCTACAGTGCATTTGTTCTGGGAAAAAGTCCACTGTATTTAGTGAAGGTGATGAAGCTCACAGAAATATGTTTGTTCAGAAATTCAGTTTTATGAAATAAATAATGTGCCATGAAAAATATCATGAAAAAAAATCACAGGCTGAGCTGTGATTTTCAGTGTATAAATACTTCCTAGCACCTTGTGACTAACAACTAGAAAAAGAGCTGGGCAAACTCCCTCTCTAATGTGAACATACCACTGACTAGTGGTTTTAATAGGCTGGACAATCCCATAGTGTTAAAATCAAACATTTGTAGTGTCCAGAGTGCTGGTGGCTGCAGATCTGTACACTTTTTACTCTCACAGCAGATATCACAGGGGTTGGTCCATAGGGAAAGGGTAGAAACCTCTTCGCCTGATGTCATTCAGTACCCACTCGAAACCAGCCACACTTATGCTGGATAAATCCTCACCTGGAGGTGCCAGTTTCCCCCAGAATGCAGAGGAAGATACTTGATGATGTACTCTTGGTTAGGCTAGCTTCAATGAACCCAGTCTAATACAGCAAAACACTTAAGAACAAGCCCAAATCCCCTGTAGCTCATCTAAGTGATGAGTATGCATTTTACTTGGTCATCAGCTTAGGCAAAAGTCAGTTCAAACTGTGTATGTTTACATTTCAAAATGCTGTCTCGCATTGGCCTTTTTAGCCATCAGCGCACTTGTAGCAAGCGTGGGTAGAGTCCTTCCCAAATCTTCGTTCGTGAAGCCAAGCCATGATGGCATTTCAAAATGTGCTTAGTTCAGGGACTGGAGTGGTTTGCTGTAGTAGGGCCTTAAAAGCTGATTTTACATCTAGGCAACATGTTCAGTGGCTGCTTATTACACATTGTTGGTTGAACTGCAGCCATGTCCCATGTGCCAACACACTGCATTTGAAAAATGAATGTAGTATGAAAAATACTTATCTGAGAAAGTATTTTCAAATTACACATCAGCAGTGAATCTTGGCTCATGAGAAATCTGAAAAAAGGAATTTGGAGTGGAAGCTCTTATGTAGCCTTAACCATAGCAGTCAAGACTCAATCGAAATTACTCCTTGAGCAATTTTTAAAACACAGAGGTTTTTACTTGTGAAGTTGAATGTACATGTTTAGGTTCTACTCTTCTTCATCTTTCATTGAGTTGGCTTAGAATTTATTTTCATTCTCAAAGTGTTCGTTATGGATGGAGCCCTTTAGTGTGCAGTGAAATCCCTCTGACTTCAGGACCTTTAAGCAGAGCACACGTGTGTAACCATTGTGTTAGTCTCTTTTCCTTCAGCTCTTTGTTGAAGCCAAATACTCCCTTGACAAGTGATTACTTGTCTGCTTTGTAGTCTTCTGCAGACTAGGTCTTCCTTTCTTGTTTAACATTGTGGGCACTTAAAAAGCCTGTTAGATTTTTATGTTCTTCGTCTTTTTTATAGTGTTACATCCTAAGCTAATGGTACTGTAGTATACATAAAGAATTTCCATTTTTTAAAGTTTAATAATCTCTAGTTAAAATTACTTCGGACAGTATTGTTAACAGCTGGGTTTGAGTTAATACAAAATCAGATTCTAAGGGGTATGATTTGATATAAAACTATTTCATTATCATTTAAATTAGAATTATAAACCAACACTGGCTCAGGAGTTAAGTCTTGTGAGTGAGAGAAAATTAGGCTGACTTGCACTCTGGTATATAACTTCCACATTGTATTCTGTACATACAGATTAACTAATAGTCTTACTAATAGGCCTGTTCTGATTTTAAACTGAAGTAGTTCTGTTTATTAGTAGGAGTTATTACTGGCTTTCACTGGCATGAGATCACAATTAGGTTTTCTATCTTAATTTCTCTCAGTATCTTATGTGGCATAAAGTTACATAATAACACATCACTCTGGACATCACAGACGATTCTCAAGGGAAGAATATTTTGTATCAGTAAATCAAGCTCACAGCTGAATCCGTACAAGCATTAGAGGCTGCAGTTATGCATCAAGGGCAAAATTTGAGTCCATCATTGGCCACGACTATGTATTTAATGTTCCAGGAGAAAATCCGGGTTAGAGTGATTGCTGTTTCTCAGTTGACAGTAGTGACCTGACACAAAGCCTCAAATTAAAGTGATCAGTTTCCAGAAAGGCTATGAGTGGAATTATTGCCTATGTGGGACTTCTTTCTGAAAGGCTTGCAAGAGGGTCATGGTTTATATTAAATTAGATTAATAATAATAAAAATAATAAATGTATTTTTCAGAGTCACTTTTCTGTGAAGAAAGGAGCTGCAGCCTTGGGTATTGGTACAGATAGTGTGATTTTGATTAGATGTGATGAAAGGTAAGTGAAGATGTCAAATACAAGTCTTCTTATCAGTACATAGAAGAAGATCATCCAGTGCTCAGCTCGGAGAGAGCATGTAGGATGTGCTCAGCAGTTGGTATAATTTCTCATAACTCTGTCATCTTCAGCAGCCTCACCCTCATTTATCCCACTTGAGGAACTGGCTCTGTTAGTAGCTTCTTCATGAGTCAGTTTTTGGAGTTCATCAAAAATGTTAAAAGTTCCCTTCCTCAGGGGTTTCTGATACTTCTTTTTATTTCATCCTGAAGTGAAACAATATCAAATTAGCATCCTTCTTTACGTGTTGTGCTAAGATACCAGGAGGAAGCTCATTTTGGTCAAAACAGAGCATTTAGAGAGTCTCACATTTTGATCCGTTAAAATGAGCAGAAGTGTGCCTTTTTTATGAGTGTAATATTTAGGAGGATTTGCTGATGCAGTTCTATTGCTTCATGCCCCCACCATTTTTCACAGCTGGACTAGATTTCCCTCAGTGCCCTTGATGGGGACACTTTTGCCATGAGATGGGAAGAGAAGGATCTTGGCAGCATTGTGGGCAGCATAGGCCAAGGAGGATGATGGCCCCTGGAAAGGAGTAGTCCAGCAGGAAACTAATCTACAAGTGTCATATAAGCTCCAAAAAACCAGTGGTAGATAACTTCTTTCTGTGAAAGCCTGCTTTACAAAATCAGCATCTTCTGATGAAGATTTTCAGTTTTAAAGAAAAAACTTTCTATGGGACAAAAATTAATACAACAATCCTTATTGATTCTACTGGCAGTTTTTTCAATAGAAAATGCTGTTTGAGTCTGTCATTGTTATAAGGTACTGAATTGCTTATGTGTCTAGCATAAGGTTTTGCTGCCCTCAAAATTCTCTGCTCCCACATTAAAAAACAAGCACCAATTAAGCAATTTACAGTGCTAATCACAGTGCCTGCATATTGACTCATGGACTTATTATCTCTGTTAACAAAAGACTGAGCACACCTTGAAGAGGATTTAATGGCAACGTCAGAACAACCAACACGCATCAAAATAAACCTCCAGTTATTTCTATTCACTAAAGACAAACGTGAATCAATGAAGTCGTGTCTTCCTTTTCTTCTTCATGTGAATTCAGAATGAAGATTTTCTATGAAAACCATAATGCTTACCATGCCCATACTGAAGTAAACAGCAGGATTACTGCGTGTCTCACCAAATCCCAGCAGACACCACAGGGACCAAGCAGATTGTCTGCACAGCATGTGGGCTGCTGTGATTGAGGTGACCCTCTGTGAAGATGTGTACCTGTGGACGGATGAAGGAGCATCATGAGATGTTTTTGATGTTTCCAGCATGAATAAGCATACTTCCTCATGGCTCTGTCCCATCCTGACCTACACCTGCCAAGTTTGCCTGGTTTACTGGCTTGACATTGCTTGGGCATTGCACTGTTTTGTCCATGAATTCCTGCATGTACTCAATGAGACCAGGGGCTGGATAATCACTTGTCTTGGTAAAAAAATTTTGGGCAATGAAAGCGTCTGCCAAGTTCTGTGTGGGTTTCTATGCACAAGCTTACTAAGTCAGAAACTATTAAAGACCAACAACATCTGAATTATATTTTGAGGAGGAACTCCTTGCCTTCCTTTGGCATAGTTTTATTTTCTTTATTCCACTAATGATCCCAGAAACAGTTTTTGAGCATCAGACAACTGCTGCTTTTCTCTGAACATGTGCATGTGTCTGGGGGGAACTCACAATAAGTTGAATACTCTTTAGACCTTTCTTTGAATTTCTGCAAGAAAAAGCAGGGCTAGTTTTTAGATTTGTAGAGCTTTTTATTTTCAGTTACTCTTTTAGTATTTTAGTGTATTGAATATGCAGGAGAGATTTTGCAAAAAACTCAGCAGTACAAACTTACTTCTACTGAAATAAATATCTTATTGTAGGCTATGTAAGGCTGAAAACTTAGAAAATGAACAGCATCTTGTCAAAATAAATTAATAATTTAAAAAATTTACATGCCTCCAGATAAAATGAAAACAGTTTAGGGGTTTTGTGCAAAATCAAACCAAAAGTAATGGTTTTATTAGTTTCCTTGTAACTACCATTTTGAGCTTTAGTAAAGGTTGTTCCTTTTTTATAGCATCAGGAAATCAGGGCTTAAAGAAAGAAAAATCTGAAAAAGTCTTTAAAAATTGATATTAATCTAAATGTACAACACTCAAAACCAGTGAAGACTTTATAATATGGAAAGCTATCATGTTTGTATTGCTGTTATTTATACTCTCTCTTCTTTGATAGTTTTGCTTGTGTCTAAAGCAAAGAAAACCTTAACCTCAATATTCAGTAGCAGCACTGGTTTGTCTTATATCTAATTCATTTGAAGAATTTCCTAAATTAGCCCTCAAGCCTTATACCAGTGAGTCTGCATTTGAGGTAAATGGATCATACTAAAGGTGTTACAAATACAGCCAATGCAGAGAGCCTGACAGTGCATTTAATGAGTCTAGACTGGTAGCTTCCCTCACACCCTCCTTCAGGCAAATGCAAACATGTAATGCACTAAACCATGGAATAGTCACCTTGAAACAAGCTCACCCCTGGGATGGAAACACAGAGACAACTGTTTACGGCACAGCTGAGTTGCACTGCTCATGGCCATGAAGCTCAGCTGCTATTTTCTGTGCCTGCTGAGAGGGGACTGCGGGATTTGGCACCCAGCAAACTTCTTCAGATGCTGGGCTGAACCTCTCCCTGGGAGCCTAGAGCTTATTCCCAGGACTGTAACACTGGACAGGACCAGGAGGCTCCATGGAGCAGCATCAATCTTTAATGGGGGTGGCCATGAGATAACTTCTGTCAGTTACTGTCACCATATTTATGCAAATATATTGACTAAATAATTAGGATGAAAACTAAGACTACTGGGCAGAGCCTTTCTGTGCTCCTTACTGCTGCATAACCCTTTGGCAGAAAAGTCACTTTGCTCCTTCTTTGGGTTTCCTATTAAGAAGTAACAGCAAAAGCTGATATCAAGATCAAATTATTGATACAACTCTCTCTTGCTCCAGAGGGAAAATGATCCCATCAGACCTTGAAAGAAGAATTGTTGAAGCCAAACAAAAAGTAAGTTTACCTGCTCTTTATGTTCCAAAGAAATAAGCCAAAAATGGTACAGCTAGTTGTTTCCTTTGTAAAACAACATAGGCTTGCCCACTGAATTTTTACTTATTTCTCAGAAATGTAGCTTGCCAATTAATGAAGCAAGAGTTGCTGAGAAAATAGCTTTAGAGTTTCTTCATAATGTCCATTTGGCTTTCTTTTTATATGTTGTTCTGCATAACATCCTCCTCTTTTATATTATCAGCCTATAATGTAGTTTATCAGCTGACTATTGTCAAAAACAGTAATCATTTTGGGGAATTTGTTATATTGTAATGAATTGAAAATATTCCTCATATACTCACCAGATGAATTGAAAATAAACTAAAATCCACACGTCTCTAAATATATTTGCTTGTGTTTGTTAATAGAAGCTAGGATTAAAACATCAGATTAAAGTATGCAATGAACTCAGCCCTATGCTTTCAACGTTTATGTAAATATTCATTAGACACACAGCAGTCAAAGCTCATTAATAACACAGGTCTTCATTAAAAGCTCACTTTTACCAATACAAATACATATTTAACAAATACAGTAGATGATCTCAGCAAGGAAAAATTATGATAGAGGTCCAGTCAAACCTATGGACTATTGTAGAAGGAAGTTTGGACCTTTCGGATGGTTTAAACCCCAGTCCTGCAAAAAAAAGTAACCACTCTTGACCTCTGAGTACTCCTTATGAAATCAACAGAACTACAGATGAAATTAAAATAAAACACTGGTATAAATTTCGGCAGACCCCAGACCTCATAGTGCAAAAGTGATGGCTGGTGAGTGCTCTGCTGTGAAGCACAGCGTGTAGCAGAGGGAATCCAAGAGATGGTCCCTGGCCTCTGTGGAGGCTGCTGTCTTTTCCTTCCTCATGCTGTATCCCTGCTCTGCATGAGGGATGGGGCTGGAGATGAGCCCCACAACTCCCCTGTCCACTGCCCCAGGGGGCACCCCCATGCACAGTGTTCCCACTGACAAAACAGGGACACCATATATCCAGGCACTTGCTGGGATAGTTCTAGTGCAGCCCAGAGCACAGTCCACCAAAAATGCTTCTCTCACTGTGGTGCCTGGGTGAGATTTGTTTTATGTGACACCCTGCAGCACAGACTTTTTTTTTCAGACGGTGTGGAGCGGAATTGTTCTTTTGAGCCCTACCTGTCTTATGCATCCTAATAAATGGAGGATGCTGGTTTGGAAGTTTGCTGCCACCTTAAGGTAGAAACTAAAATATCGGGGACATCTGAACTTTGAGAAAATCAGTCCTAACGTAGCAGGGATGTCCTCCGGGAGACTCTTGTGGGCTCACTGTGAGGGCAGCAAGGCGAGCTGGGACTGCTGCAGGCTGAGGGGGCTGCAGCACTCTGACCATGCAAACCTCTCTGCTTCCTTGCAGGGATTTGTTCCTTTTCTAGTGAGTGCAACAGCTGGGACAACAGTGTACGGGGCATTTGATCCTCTCATAGCTATTGCAGACATCTGCAAGAAATACAAAATCTGGATGCATGTGGATGTAAGTACCATCTTTCATGGAGGGCTGGATTACAAGGCGTATTAGCATTAATTTATTCATTTTAGACAGTGTCATCTTTTACAAAACCCATTGTGTTTGTGTTCTGTAATTAAGTCTAACATCAAACCGCTGACTTACCATTCTTCTGAATGGCTCAGGTCAGAGGGATGTTTTAGGAGCTGTGACTGTAGTTGTACTTCTAGCAACTGGGACATTTAAAGATGACCTAGTTTGAGTGCTTTTAGCTTTCAGCTTTATCTCTAAATGCCATTCGTAAAGAAATACATAAGAACCATACTGAGTACTAGCTCAGGTTCTGCAGCAGCTGCAAAATAAATACATAAGGAAAAGTTTACATTTGTCTGGAATAGAGTACTGCAAATTGCTGATCGGGTTAATGCAAATGCTAGGGAAATCTATCTGATTGGCTACTTAACTTTATCTGGGCTCCTGCCCGGTAATCTTTCTGAAGGATCGTCTTTCAGCCCTAGAATGGCTTCTGTGTCATTTTTGAAAATCTTTTCTCCAAAGAGGCTTGGTAATTGGCTTTGCATAGGGCTGAATATCTTGCTTTTGGATTATTGTGTCAACCAAAATCAGTCCAATTCAGAGGAAGAGTTTGTATTTGCCTTAAATACTTCTCAGTTGCATGAAAATCCTGCTTGTCCCAAATTTCTGTGAGGAAAGCAAATGAGTATAGGGCAAGCAGTATTGGGTTCAAAATATGATGAAAACTCCTCAGAGCAGCTGAGATCTCAGCGTGGTTTGTTAGCACCACTGAACCACTAAAAGAGAAAAAGCAGCTTACCCAGGAGCAGCTCTGCAAGTCATTAATTACAGCATGGGGCAACTCGATGTGCCGTGTCAGAGGAGGTCAGAGGAGGGGCGAGTGAAGGGTTAGCAGATGATAAGGGTGGGCGCCTGGTTTATGGCCTATTAACTGCTGCTTCCAGGCTACTGGAAAAAAATTGTTAGCACAACTAATGCCTCAGGCCCCATCTGCCTGGTCATTTTGGAATGTGCCACATCAGCAAGAAAAAAGAAAGGGTCCCAAACTGATGTGAACGCACAGATGTCATCACGGAGAAAAGCAGAATTCTTATTAAGATAATGTGTCTTGCCTTCCAGGGAGCGTGGGGTGGTGGGCTCCTGATGTCGAGAAAGCACAAATGGAAGTTAAATGGCATTGAAAGGTATGATTTATTAGTATTAATGAAAGTCATTTATTAAATGCATTTTAACACACTTGTGATTACCATAGCAATGCCTATAAATGAAATTACAGATCAATGTTATCTCCAAGATACAGTAGGAAGAAATCATGCAAACTGTCCTTCCAGTTGAAGTAGCATTGCTAAGTCTTGCCTTTGTTCAGTGTAACAGTAGTGTGGCACTTTGTTTTGTAGTACATCCAGAAGATATTTTATATTTGGTTTTCTGTTCTTCCACCATGCATTCACGGGTCCAGAGTTGTTTTTGCAGCATTCTCTGATTCAGTGTCCAGCATGATTTAGCAGTTGTATTTTTCTCAGAAATTAATCTTGGAGGTCTTGTGCACAGAAATCTTATGTATAAAAGGTGGATGCACCTGCAGTTTGGGCAGATGTGCTACTCTGTCACATCTGGAGAGAATAGCCCTCTCCAGGCTGTGTTGATGATGTCTTCTCAGTATATCTGAGCCTGGATATATACACATAGTCATACTCATGAGCTCATAAACATTGCAGATACATATAGATGAACATAAGTGATGCTAGTCCAGGCTGAAAGGACTGAGCTTAAAAACAGCTGCTTACTTAGAACCTTTTAGTTAAACTGTAGAAATCCTTTCCATAGGATGTTAAGATTTATGTGCATTCAAGGAAAGACAAATAAAAAGCATTCGGGGGATTTCCATGAGCCACAACTGAGTGGAAGCTCAGAGGGTATTTAGAGAAAGTTCATATATGTTTGACCCTTTTTGTATTCTTCCCAGTCACCTATTTAGTCCACTTTCTAGAGACAGAATACTGGGCTAGGTGGAGTCACCCTTACATCAGTATATTTCCTGAAGCTCATGGTATTTCAGAGCAAATTATTACTCTCTTCTGCCTTCTTTATTGATAAATCACATTGCTGTTCCTTGTCAATTAAAATTACAACTTCCTCATCCTGTTCCTGGAGATTAGGAGGATACCTTGATGATTCAGTTCCTTTCTCATACATCTCACATGCAAAATTTGGAAAGTGGACAGTGGTTCTATGAATTTGATTTGGTTAAGACTGCCTGCAACACTCCAAAATTACATATCATGCATTAAAAGGACATATATCCAAATATCCAGGAAGTTAGAAAAATCCACCTCGTTGCCTAAGAGGGCAGAGTATGAAACAAAGGGTTTGCATCCCAAATTGCTGTCCAAATTATGCTGGAATGAGAACTTCAGGTTAAATATATTTTGGAGAATTTTCCAAACAATATGCTTTAGATCCAGAACCCCACTGGATTTTATTTAGTCCTTTGATAAGCACCATCTCCATATGTTTGGCAGTAAATTAAGGAAACTTGTTTTTTCCAGTGCTGTTTCTCTGCTTGATGGACACAGCAGCTCATTTCAGTTTGTCCAGATCTCAGATGTGGGAACATTTGGAGCAGACTGAACTTGTATGAACACTCCTGTTTTATGGTAGATAATTGAGGTGTTACAGGTCTGAATAGAAGGGAACTGAAGCTTTTGATTGAGAAGAAAGGTACAAGGAGGGAGCATTAACTGGAGCACACTGCTCTGAGTATTCACATCCTTCTGGTAACAGGCAGTCTAGCAGAAATACCCATCACAGGCAGGAGGATTGCAGGACTATCCTTACTGTGCCCTCCACTCCCCATAGGGCAGATTTCAAGCTACTTGAAGGCACCGTGGAGGAAGCATGTGCCCCATGGAACAGATAGGTCTGGCCACCATCGGGAATTTCAGCCTGATGTCCCTCTTCCAAAGGCTTGGGAGGTGACAGCTACATGAGAAAAGTATGTTTGCAGTGAATGAGTGCTCCCACATAGGGTCTGGACATCCTTTCCAGGGCTGTGGCTGGTCAGTGAATGCACCTCAGTCTGTATTAAATGATGGCTGAGGACCAAATTCTGACAGCTGTGAATGTCTCCTGACATCAGTTTGAAATCTCCAAAGGAAATTTTTGTTTTTCTATCTTTGACCCGCAGCAAAAAAACCCCATAGGTACTTGGTGCTCAGTTATTTGGGCAAACATGAGATGCTTTAAAAAACATCTGCAGATTCATGTAGCTGTTTTTACTTCACAGTTTGTCTCAGCCAGCAATTTCTTCAAGCACATGCTGATGACCAAAGCCCAAAATAACTGATAACAAATGAAAAGTGGTGGATTTTTACTTTACATAATTAATTTTTTTCTGTATGCATTTGGTATGTAATTGGGTAAATAAATGACCATAGGATAAATTAAATGTTTTAGGCAGATAATTTACAGCTGGCTATTGTCAGTAAATAATTCTTTTCCTTGAGAAAACCCATAACACTATTATTACCCAGAAATCTCTAAAAGAATTTCTGCTTGATTTTGCGTGGGCACAAAAAAAAATTAAAAAGTATCATATCAAAGGAGATTCATAGACCTGAATGCATGTTCAGAATCATTAGCTTTGATGTTGTAATCAGATGACTGACTGAGCTGATTAAAAGCTGCCAAATACTGAAAAAAGCCAAGCCAAGTGGCCAGATGTTGCCTGTGGAAGACTTATCCCTGCAGATTTTGCATCAGGCCCTTACACAGTCCCATTTGAATAGCAAAGAAGAAAGCACAGAAGTACTGCTTGATGTCCATGTGAATTTTGAAGTTGCTTGTTTTGAAGGAGTGGAAGCAATTTGGCAGGACGTGCATAAACCTGTTTCCAAGTCCTACAAAGGAGAACACTACCAGATTCTAACATACTCACCTCTGTTCACATTAATGTTACCTGCAAATGTGTCCAGGTCCTTTCACATGCCTCAGTTGACTGATTTCTTCCAATTTATACCATGAAAATGCAAATCACTGCACTAGATGAAATGGTGTGCGCTGTGGATCCTTGATAGCCTGCCAAATAGGATGCAAGTATATCAGCTAATCATAATATGCAATAATAGTAATCATAAATAGCCAGTCAAGCATAACACAAAATTAAAGTAACAAACAACTGGACAATCTTCCACTCAGCCCTCACCACAGTCTCAAATGCCTCTTCTCTGGGCTGTATTGTATCAGCACCCTGTTTTTTCATGAGGTTTAGGCTGACAGCAATTTTTCCAGCAAATGTGTCCTAAAGGGAGATGGGATCAGATGCTTTTGTGGCAAGATGGATCAGTCCTGTGCTTATTACTGTGGTCACGTGAATTGCCATAGCCAAGTTAAAATTGAGGAGCTATGAAAGTTCGCCATCATCAGAGGAAAAATTACTTTGGGCCAGGTTTTCCAAGTTACTCAGTTACTTAGTGATACCCAGAAGTATTTAAAGGAATTTTTTAAAAAATGCCTTTGTGAGCTCCTTACTAAAATCTTGCTGGAACTAGATTCAGAGGGAGGGAATCTGCTAGTTTGCCAGCTTCCTATCTGCATCTTTAATCAGCTGTGCGATTTTAGAAAGTTCATCAGTCAAGTGGGTGTTTTTAGGAAGTTTGCCCTGTGTTTATAAAGTATAGATGACTCCCCAGAAAGTTTAATACTGATTAAGTTTAGTGGATAGAGCAATTATCCTATGGTAAGTTGCCAGCATTGTCATCCAAAAACCAACTAGCATAGATTAGTCCCCTGTGAAGGCATTGCTTTCCTAATCTCAACGCTGATTTCTTTCAGTTTTTCTTGCTCAGAAAAAGAAAAAGGTGCTGCACGTTCATTATTATTCTAATTATTTCTAAATGCCTCTGTGGTTTCATCGCATAGTACAATGTCTTGAGTTTCGTGTGGTTTGCTGTCCTAGGGCTAACTCAGTGACCTGGAACCCTCACAAGATGATGGGCGTCCCTCTGCAGTGTTCAGCCCTACTAGTAAGAGAAGAGGTATGTCACAATATATGTGCTTCTCTGCTCCTTTCTGGCGTTTTGCTTCTGAAAATCCTGGATACTGTCTTCATAAATGTGTCATAGCTAGTATTTGCTAATGTGACGAGGTTTATAAAAGAAACTGAGAAATAGACCTCTAGTTACATGCTCAGGCTGTGACTGCAAAAAGAATTAAAGCAGCTGTCTAGCAGAAATGATACAGCCAGTCAATGGCAATATCTTTACAGAGTTTTTTGACTTCCCATTTAAAATGTCCATAATTAAGTCATGGGTGCATAGCTGTGTAACCCCATAAGTTGCTGTGTACCATAAGATGTTATAGGCAAACTCTCATTCTCTTGGAATGGATGACGTGGTATACATACAGTGCAACATTTGGTCCAGAATTGAGACATCTTTAAACTTTGTAGACTTTTGTGATATTCCTATCCAACTCTGATCTATATATCCACTTTGGGGTACATGGAAGTAAAAATGGTGCAGTACATTCACTTGTATTAAAAAGTAGACATTTCATTTAGCACCAGAATTTGAATTAGCCTTCAAACCTGTCGTTTTCATATAACCATCAGTTACTGGGACAGCTGCTATACAAGCATCACTTAATAGACCAGCTATCAAAAAGCTGGTTGCTGTTTTGCTAGCAGCTGTACAACAGATTGTAATACAAAGTGATTGCACTTAGGAAGAGAGAAACTGGCTTTTATTTGCCCTCTGGGTCAGTTCCCTGACACAAATCCTGCCTGGCTGAAGTCAGTACCATCCTTGACCTCTAGTGAGAACAGATGGCTCAGATTAGGAGAAAGTCAGGTTTTTTTCCCCCCTCTCATTTTGCTGTCCCAGTTTTGAGTTACACATAAAGATTAGACTTCATGATAAGCAGCCAAGTTTTGATTCTTCTTGGACTGGAAATTGCTGTTTTAGGCAAAAGCCCTAAGGTATACCATAAACTTTGTTGAGGTCTTAACTGGAGCCAGAACACGGCTCTCTGCATTTTACTTTAAAACCTGAAAAGGAAACCTCATGCTTTCTTGAGCCAGGTTTCCTCACCTTGTTGGCTTCTGTCCCTCCCAGAAAGCTGCGTCTCAGAATGGGGTGTTGCAACCCAGAAATAGCTCTAGATGGCTTTTTAAAGGCCATATGCTCTTCTGTCTCTTCAAAGCTTTCTGTACCACTTAAGCATCCAATCTGCAGCTGGGGGCTTTGCAGAAAAAAACTGTTCCTACAAAGAAAAAGAAAAAAAAAAAATCAGAATTTTAGAGACCAAACAATTGAAAAGTGCTGTGATGTTATTTAGGTTAGTGCCCAAATTATCTCAGTCTGACTCAACCAGAAAAGATGTCTTCCAAGGAAAGGAGGGAAAGGAACCAGAACGAAGAATAGAAAGCAAGATCCAAAAATGAACTTAAGCATAATGATGCGAAGAAACACGATGTCCAGCTTTTTTTAAACAATGCCTTGGATCTAGGAGTGTATTACATGTTACTGGGTCAGGTATCAAGGTGTCTCAGTCACTGAAAGGGATGTGAAAAATTTAGTCCATTGAGCAACTAAGTCTAGTCTTGTCCTTTTTTTTTGATCTTCCTTTTGCACTTGGACACATACAACACTGAATTTGGGTGTTTGTAATTTCTCACCCAGAGGAAGCCTCAAAGCAGTAGTCCTATCTGTGCCGACATCACTTTGCTTGTGTCTTTGTTTCTGGAAGGGATTGATGCAGAGTTGCAATCAAATGCATGCTTCCTACCTCTTTCAACAAGACAAGCACTACGACCTGTCTTACGACACGGGAGACAAGGCTTTGCAATGTGGACGGCACGTTGATGTCTTCAAACTATGGCTGATGTGGAGGGCAAAGGTAGGACTGCCTGCTATAGATTTGTTTGCCTTAAAGTAATGCACACCAGATATATGTGGCGCTTTTTTTTGTTGTCGTCATCATTATAGAAAGTATCTGACCTGAATTTCACATATATGACATTAAAGAAAGAACACAATTATTTTCTGTGGTTTTTATTCTTTTAACAATTGAGCTTCAAAGCAGCACAAATTATTTTGAAACTTGAACTCTATAGCTTTGCATAGCATTTGCGTTGTGTAACTGTAGGAGTCTAATGGCATAAATCATATACCTAGGAATGTTGTTACAAAGATTTGTGGAAATAAAAGGATGTTTAAATGATGTTCAGAAATTAAACATGACAAATCGAGACTGGAATACCTGGTTTCATTGCATGCAGTACATATGAAGCCATCTTTTGAAGGAGTAGAGGAAATCTGTAAAACACCAGCTCTAATGATTGATTTGTCAATATTTGTAGAATATTATTAAATAAGTTCTTGCTTGTATTTATCCAGTCTATTATGTCAGGTTGCCTCAGGTTTGTTCAGAGGAGATGACATCACTGTTTTCATTTCCAGAAAGCCTTAAAGATCCTAATGTGCTTCATTAAAACTCTGAGGATGTATGGGAGTCTATAAGGGAGGATGCAAGTTTCTGTGGTTGCAATAGCTGTTATGCTAACTGGGAACTGCAGAGTGGTAGGAGATTTTAGCCACATGTCTCTCTTTTACAGTGAGCCTTTCTCCTGGGGCTGTGCTAGCTCTATCCTGTTTTGAAATCTCTATTCACAGAGGGATAATGACATGGGCTTTTAAGTGAGTTCTGCACTGCCAGAACAGATTTAGCAGGGACATGCATCCTTTTACTCAGAAACATTTCTTCTGAAGCCCATTTTTTCAATATGCCTTGTACTGCTTTTTCTCTTCTCACACCCTGCTTGTAATATTTACATTACAAAATAGGATGTGTGTTTCTTAAAGAGTTTATCTATTCCAGCTGTTTATTCCCCTTCCTTCCTCTTGAAGCTGAATCCTTTGTTTGAGGCATCACAGTTGGTGATTGCAGGAACAATTATGATGTCACAGAGAGGATTATGACTTCTGCCAGAGAAGAAAAAGCAGGTTTTTCTGCAGCTCTTAAAAACACAGCTTCTGGGTTTATATTGGTATATGTTAGAAAAGAAGAGAAAAAAGCAGTAAGGAGGCAGTGCAGTATCTAAACAAAGTGTGCGTTTTCACAGGCTTCAGACGAGGCTCTAAAAGTGTATCTGCCCATTCTGTGCTTAACTAAAAATGAAAAAAAAAAAAAATTATTGGAAAGTCTCCAAGCATATCACCCCTGGAAGATTAAAATTCCTTATTCTGAAAATAGCAGGAGACTCCCCATGTCTGGAACTCAACACCTTCTAAGGACCCTCCTTTGTGCCAGTCCAAGCTGTCCAAAACCATCCTCAGCCTCTCTGCAAAATCTACGAAGGACACCCTTTGTCAGAGGTGTTAATCAGGTTCTCAGCATAATGTTCTTGGGAACCGACAAGTACCTGATGCTTATTTTGCAGAAGTGGCTACGGGAGAGTCAGTGGCAAGAGTAGAAACAAATGAGCTCTGCTTCACAAAGTGCCCTTCATCACATAGAATCAGATCCCTAATTGGTCTCACAGACACTTCTGAGAGGGGACTTGTGCTGATGTGTTGGCAAGTGCTGTGTGGTCCTTCTGTTATTTTGATTCATGGGACAGACATTTATGTAACTTCTTTTCTTCATCCCTCTGTAAAGGGAACCACAGGATTTGAAGCACAAATTGATAAGTGCTTGGAACTTGCAGAATACCTATACAATAAAATAAAGAACAGAGAAGGGTATGAAATGGTGTTTGATGGAAAGGTATGTATTGCTACTTCTTTTTCTCAGTTGGTCAAAACTGTTTGCCTTGGTTACCTATTGGGATGCTACCAACAGGACCCTTGTAACAAAACCTGTTGTTGTGCCAATACTTCTCTTCCTCATGGGATCCAGGACAAGGAAGTTGAGGAAGCTGTGCATGAGTGTTCAGTTTGCTCAGTTTAACCCTGCTGAAACTAAACAGCCTAACACAGCACACACACACAATTAGAACCAGCTCCTATGTAATAAAAACAAGTTGCAGTTTCCTAATAGCAGGGTTTGTTAGGAGTGGGCGTTAATTATTGGTTAGTTGTTAGTTTGTTAGGAGTGGGGGTTACAGTGCCCCACACAGCTCCAAAAGTACAGTTGTGCAAAGCAGTTTTATCAGTATCCTCAGGTGGGCAATCACAGGGCTCCTGGGATAACGTGGGGTGATCTGCACTACGATCCCTGCTGCAGGGACTAGTGTTGCTTGGGAGCCCAGCTGGCTCATGGGGCAGAGGTTTCACCTGTGTAGAGTGCAAATATCTCTAGGCATGTTATTTCTGTGGAGGGACTCCAGCTGAGATTGGACCTCTGGATGGCAGGTGTTCAGCTGGAGCACAGTGCCCAGGGCAAGGCAGTGCAGCCTGGGTTGGGTGGCTGTACCTGTGAACGGCACCAGACTGTCTGGTGTTTGACCATTATTTTGTGGGCAACCCTCTGTAGCTGTGATGGTAGGGGACAGGCCTGTTTTAACAGGCCTGTTGGACAGAGACCCCTTTTATAAAGTTAAGTGGGTTTTTGCCTGTGAAAGGGAACAAGGTTAAACATGAGAATGTTTCTTCAGAGATTACAAGTTCATACCCGCATGCCACTATGGAATTTATTTTCCCCACCTCACACATCATCACTGAATTTGGTCCAGTAGGTCTGATGATGAGTAAAGGAACTGGCAGCAGTAGGTATTGCTGTAACTCACACATTTAGCATACAGCAAAGATGAACATAGCAAAGCAGTCAATTGTTGGGAGATTGCAGAAATACACGAAATGTCAACTATTTCTTACTTTGTACCTTTCTCCTTAGTGCTCCCATAGTCATTAAACAAGATAAGACACTGTGGTGCATGCATATTAATATAGCAGCTAGATGAATCAAATTGAGAAGTAAAAAATTTCATTAAATGTAAGAAAACCTTAAACTGTCTTATGCACCACCTGTGGCTCCTGCTTATAGAATCAGATTCTATATTATTCTGTCATGTAATAAAAGTAAATGACATGGTCTTCACCTCTAAATTATCTGTAATAGACTCTTGCCTTAGCTACATGAGCCCTCCAGTCCCTGGAGGGGACAGGATCTGCAAAATCTAGATGCTTCTCAGAAAGGCATAAATATATTTGCCCAGCTGGATGATGTGTTTCTGCGTCAGATGTGATCTGACACCCTGAGAATAAATTGCTTTAAATTATCTTTTCTGCATTAATAATGATGATGACTCTCGGTGGACCACAATAATGAAAACCATTGACTGCTGTCACAATATGATATATGAGAGGGAGGGAAGGCATGAACTTAATTGCAATTGAGATATTACAAGCATTTCTTATGGTGTAAACCATTATTATTCTGTGTTTAGCCTCAGCACACAAATGTCTGCTTCTGGTACTTACCTCCCAGCTTGCGCAGTATGGAAGATGGGGAAGAAAGAACGAGCCGCCTGATGAAGGTAAGCAGTGTCCTCCGGGATATCGTGCAGGGAACGCTGGAACCCTTTCAGGCAGGCAGGCAGGCAATCCCCAATATGATCTCCCAGGGCACAGTCACCTCATGATGTTCTGGCAAATGACACCTCCATGGTTGTTTTACTGCAGGTTAGTCTGTCACCAGCTTGCTCTGGTCCCCGAGTTTGTATTCCTTAGGTTTGCCTAATCTCTAGAGCATGTGTTTGCTCCATGTGTATTTACTGAAGTTACTGTGAACTGCAATCACTAAACCCAGTGAGTGCAGGAGAAGCTCAATAATACTACAGCACTTTGGCATATGAAAAGAAGATGGTAAACGATTGTAACCATGTTTTGAACACTACAAAACCCACCAATATTGAAAAAGTAGCAGAGGGAAATTTCCCCAGTGATTTTTATGAGCAGGACAAAGAAACAGGATAAACCCAATGTCTTTTCAATGAGGCGTTTGTTCCTTAGTGGGAGTTAATGTTTTTATCGATATAGAATGTGATTTCATTTCAACTGCTTCTTGTAGCTCTTCATATTTTGTGAAAAAAAGAAAGCATACTCTGTTTTAGTAATAATGAGGATGATAATGAAAATTATAATAATTACAATAATAATCATCATCATCACCCCCTGCTTTTTGTTACTCTGCAGGTGGCACCAGTGATAAAAGCCAGGATGATGGAGTACGGCACAACCATGGTGAGTTATCAGCCACTGGGAGACAAAGCAAACTTCTTCCGGATGGTCATCTCAAACCCTGCGGCAACTCACCAAGACATTGATTTCCTGATTGATGAAATAGAACGCCTGGGACAAGATTTATAATAACTGGGTGTGAAAGTCTGTTCCTGGACCTCTAAGTAGACAATTAAGTTGTCACAGACTGTGCGAATGTATTTGTAGTTTGTTCCAAAGTAAATCTATTTCTATATTGTGGTGTTGGAGTAGAGTGCAGTTTAAAATCAAGAAACATGGCTCCTTTAAAGTCCTTTCCTGAGTTTTAGAATGCCTCCTTAATAATTAGCTGCGCAAAAAGCTGCGTTGAAACAAATAAGGAAGAGCTGAAGATACTTAAAATTTTATCCCCGGTTTTAACACACTGATTACTTTAAATTAAAAAGCAGTTGGACTGAATGATGCCAAAATTGCCCAAAATTATGACAAAATCAGATTGGGAGAAGCAGGCGGCGGGGGTGGTGAGATGCAGAATATACATACTGTATGTTTGAAAGTGAAAGGATTTTGCCTTTTTCGTAGTATTAGAACAGAATTTCTAATTTACCTATAGCAACATTTCAAATGTATTTAAATAGGTATAGTTTTACAAAAGGAAATATATATATATATATAAAAAATCCTATTTTGTAAACTATATATTTTTATTTTATATGGGTTATAAAACTGCAAGGACAGAAGCTGAAAATTAACTAGGAATCTTTTTCTTTTAATGGAGGTGCCTCAAATATTTATTACTGCTTATTTTAAAATATAAGCCCACATAATACATTCTTTCTCCATGTCATATGGATTGTACATCTCCAGGATTGATTACTGAAAAACCTCAAGGGTACTGCAGCTCTTACAACCACTTAATAAGATCAATTACAGTACAACAATAGGATGCTATTATTCCTAATTATGTTTCCCACTTGGCCTAAGCAGACGCACAATCAGTATACAGTGCTAACCAAGACTGAAATAAGGTTTTATTTGGATGATTTCTGTGTTCTGTGTTTAAAAAGCCTATTAAAAAAAAAGTCACGTGTCCGAATAAATGCTTGTCTCAAAACTATTTCTTATATGAGCAGTCCAAAAACTACATGGAAAAATCTAATTTTCTGGAATTCTTACCAAAAAAAGTAGCGTACAACCTCACAGCTGCTTTAAGAAGGTAAAGATGTCTTCTAGATGTACAGGTCTGTAAGACAAGGCCTAAATTCAATATTACTGTAATCTCAGTGACAGGGATGAGATCTAACTAACAAACTGTTTTGTAAAACGATTTTCACAGTGCTGGACTCCATTCTTGTCTACAACAGCTTTTGAAGTTGCAGAAAAAATTGAGATAAGGCTATATCTGCCAAAAAACAGCCACACAGATCCTCACAACCTTTTTAGAAGCACAACTCTTGCAGAATTCATTTGCTGCGTTATTCCTTAACATTAGAGGTGTCTCTGGCATGGAAACTGAAATTTATCCTTTTTCCCTCCAGTGTCTGGAATTGTTGGTAAGAGTTCTGCGGCTTAGGCCTGTCTACTTATAACCCTACTAAAGTTTTGATTTTAACTTTGCCTAAATGGCCAACTTATGTTTGTAAAGCAATATTGTTTTGCTGTCTCTAAAATACTTGAAACAAAAAAATAAGTGCAATGTGGTTTTAATTTCATCTAAAATAGATAAATGGAGTATTGATTCAATGTAATATCATGAGGACATAAAGAGGAAATAAATTGTGTCTGTAATTGTGTTGCCTTTATTATATTGATAGTACTGTTTGTCACCTCAGATTGAGGCTGTGCACTTTAGATTTAACTGTACAATGTTGCAAATCAACGTGTTGCTGTATAAGCTTGTACAGTATATTATTGATATGTTATTATTTGTGTGGTAGTAGTATTGACTCTTGATATTGTAAGAACTGCATTCACACCTGTCCCTTTACTATATCTTTGCTTGGTGTTAACCTCTCCTTGTCAGCTTTTGGGCAGGCCTCTCACCTCACTTTAGTGGACTTCCATTGCTGCCTGCAATGCATCATGTTGCAAGTCAAGCTAATAGAGAAGATACCAATTCTATCAGGAAGGCCTTCAATGTGACCTTTGCTAAACATGTCAAAATCAGCAGACCAATCACTGAAATACAGAGTAGAGCAGCAAATTATATATACTGCTGGGAAAAAGGCAAGCAAAGAGCTTGTGAAGTAAAAATATGACAGGGACAACGATTAAGGTGATCAGTAGCCTGGTTACATCTTGCATGTGCAATTCCGTTAAGTGCTAAGTGCAAACAATGTATTTATTACATGTATGTGCCAATCCAGGATTTACATTTGGTGTTCCAGGAGAACCAGCTTTTTTTTTTTTTTTTACACATTACTGTACTTATTGCAGCCAGGAAAGAGCGGCATAGCAATCTGTTCTTGTGTTTGACCAAAGTATCTTATCTGTGGTGTTGATCTAAATCCAAATAAAAGTGTAAAATGTGACTCTGGGTCTTTTCATTAGCAGCACTGATGGGCACTCTGAGAGTTTATCACTTGTGCCATTTCAGAGCAAGGCCCCAATAAAGAGAATGTTTAATTGGAACTTTCTATGTCTCCTGCTGGATTTTTTCATTATGAGATGTGTTCTTTTAACGACTGTAACATAAAAATACCAATTCCATCACCAGACCCTTTCTGAGGCAATACTCCAGACCCTTTTTGAGGCAGTACTCAGTATCACCATATAAGGGTAAATATGCTATCTGGTATTCCTTAACTTCTCTTTACAAGATAGATTTAGTTGCTTTTTTCTCCTCAGACAGGGTCAATTTTTTTATGTTTTGTTTTGTCTTTTTATTCCACAAGTACTTATCCCCAAATTAACCATAGACTCAAACCAGCCTTCAGCACAGCAGGGAAAGCAGTCAGGGCACTTGCCAGGAGAGCCCAGACTATACAATGGCAACAATTTAAAAGGGCCGTGAAGTGAAAAAGACAACCAATTCAAAAACTAAGATTTTAATCATGATATCTCCCCTGGCAACCAGGGCCTCCTTCCTTCAAAATCTGCTGCCTATCTGCTCTATTTTCCTTCCACCTGTATCTGAAGTATCTGAAGTGTTGTCCACTGTGATGCCAGCAGCAGAGAAAGAAAACCAAACTATGCTGTCAAAGCAGCAGCAGTGAGAAAGCTTTTATCTGAAGTGGGATTTTTTTTGTATCATTTCTTTATAGGAGAATTTATGATTAACCCCTGTGCTGAGTACTTGAACAAAGTCCAGCTAGGAGATCTGTATGGAAATACAGAGAGGGAGAACGTGGGGATGTTACTGTCCTTACCTCGGTGAAACTCTTCATTTGGCACTGGGAGAGGGAGCCTTTTGAGCACTACTCTCACAGGAGTGTGTAAAGCTTGGGTTTGCTCTAAACCTGTTCCCCCCAAGAGCTGCATGGAGCCTCCCTGAGAGACAGTGGGCTGGAACAGATTTGCCCAACTCTGTTTAGCAGAGAATCCACTCTGCACTTAAGACAGGCAGAGAGAGAGAGAGATGTGAACATGGGCACATGATTTTGAAGTCCATACCCGTAAAGAACAGCAAGACTATCTGTAAAAGTGATTGATTTGCTTGACACTCAGTAGTTAATAGCTGATGCAGGGTTAATACAGAAATAACAGTCTAGGTGGGCTCTCCTGCAGCTTCTGCAAATCCTTAGACCAGGATCCATGATGATCAGAGCACAAGAGTGGCTGAGGGCAGATGAGAAGCTGAAGTTCTCAGCCCAGCTGGTCTGACAAGACAAGATGGACCACACAAAGACATGGCTGATGTGATGATTGGGTTTCAATGATTTTAGCATCTCTTGAATGCTGCTTGCTCTTCTGCCAGTGTCCTCCAGGAGGGACAGAGAATCCCTCACCTATCCTAAAGCCCACAGCTCCAAATAAGGCAAGTTTAAGTATCAACTTAGTTGTAATGAACTTGTTCCAGCACGGTTAAGGAAGGAACAAAGCAAGACAGAGCTCAAGAAAACGTGTATCTTCTCTCTGACTCAGCCAGGCTAACTGCCAAGCAGAAAATCATTCTAGGTAGAAAGTGAGCTCAGAAAGCCACAGAACACTGTCTTTAATGTGTTAATGTCTTAGACTTACAGTGACTGAACCATCAACTTTATACCTGACCAACCTAACTAAAGGGAGTAATTCAGCCATTAAGGGAAAGCCAAGTGCTGCAGCTAGGAGAATAACTGCCCTGACTTTGCTCTTCACTGAAAAGATGGAACGTCTGCAGGTTGTGGCACTGTTCATTACAGCACTGTAGGATAGAGATGCATAGATTTTACACTGTACTTTGAAGTAAGAAATTGTGTCTGAGATTAGACTCAGAGGAAAAGGAATACTCTTTTATTAGAATAAAAGCTTTGCTGCTGAAATTCTTGCTTCACAAAGAAAGATAGAAAAAAAATCTGCTCTATGAATTATTCATATTGCATGAACTGAGCAAAAGCTGTTTTCTCCAGGCACAGAAAAGTCACAAGTCAAGCAAGGATGGAAACCTCCAGTTCTACCACGACTTTGCAACAGCTGCCCCTGTGCATGTTCTCACTCCAGCTGATGCCTGATGCTGAGAATCCCAAAGGCATTCAGAGACCTAATTTCCATGCTGTGAACCCAGATTGCTTAATCCCAGTTCTTTAGTCACTTTCAACCTGTGACCTCTAATCCCCTATGGATAATTTCCCAGACATCTGTGGCCAATAATCAGGACTGGCAACTTTAGTGGACTGCTCTCCAGTGAAATTTCTAAAGGAGTCCTCACATTTCATAATAGATTTTAGATACCCATGGCTCAAAAGGCTTGAAAACCACACAACTAGGCAATCTTTCTTTCCAAAACACTTCATTTGGCATTACAAGTAATAGGGTCTAGCTACTGCCATCTACTACTGGCATACTGCTATTGCCTGCACTGGGCACTACAATCATGTAAGATTTATTTTAACTATTTAGCTGCAGAAAGATATGTTCTGCACAGCAAGCATTAAATTAACATGCAGGACAGGGAGTATACGAGTACGTATACTTAATTTGCCCCATTACCCTAGAAACTTTCATCATTTTATATAATCCTATATCAGTAAATTTCCATTTTCTCCCACTTCTACACTGTCTGCATGATGGACTCTATTTTCCTACCCATCCTCCTCTGTCCTGGTGATGAAAGCAGTTCTGGAAGAAAGAACAGATGTTTGGGACTTGATGTAACCATATTTTTGTTGCTCTGAAAAACTAAAAGGAAATGGCTTTTGATAAAATAGTTAGCTGCAGACTGCAGCTTTTTAAAGACAGTCTATAAAGAGTGATGAGGCAGTGTGATTGGGGACTGCTCACACACTGGGACTGCCCAGCAGAGCTCACCAGGTGCTCCTGTGCTGAAAGGCAATGCCCACCATGGGAAGTGACTCCACAATAGTCTGCCAAACAGCTACTCCAGCTAATTTCCTGGTTCAGATGAACCACTTCTGTGTGTATTGCATTGGCAGCCAGCAGAAGCTTGAACCTGGTAGCAGTAAAAGCTGTAACACTGTCAGCTCCAGATCTGAACGCATTGAAGAGACTTGGTGCACAGGACTTCAGCTTAAATGGGGATTTTTCTCTTTCACGAATGTTTCTTTCTGATCGGAAGAGACTGTGGAAATAAAATACAAAGCTTTCAGACAATTCTCTGTTTGGATTCAGCTTTCAATGAACTTGACTTCGGAACATAGGGTGTTTCCTTTCGTGACTTCTCAGATGGATGACTTCCACCAGCATGTTTGATAAAACCTGGCTGCAGAAAGCTCAAAGAAACCAGGACAATACCTCTACACAGTGCCTGCAGAGAGGATTCCTGGAGATTGGACCAATAAAGCTCTTCTTCCTGGGGGAGGTGGGATAGTGCACTTTCCTTCTGCAGCAAACACCAGGTCCCATCTGGGAGCAGAACACATCTAGATGTGTTATGAATCTGTATCCCTTCTCCAATGGCTATTTGCTCTTGCACCAGCAGTTTGGGCTGCTATTCCAGATAAGCCTGTCTATATTAAATTTGGGAGATTGAGAATTAAGCTGTATTAATAGTGATACTAATGAGAGTTGGCAAGCAGGATATTAATAAAATGCAGAGTTCCTTAGGTAAGCCCCTACTACTCAGTGAGATTCGTGACAGTTCTGAATGAAATTTTTTGACTGCAAGATTATCAGTGTTATTTGCTGTAATAACTTTGGATAAAAATAGAATTATTTCCAGTTTTAAGTCTACAGACCCAATAAGCTACCTCAGGAATTCATATCCAACAGGCAAATGATAAATGACAGGGTTATGATATAGTACAAGTGCCTCCATATCTCACTCTGTCCTTTTACCTTCAACACAAATGAGCTGTGATACTGCTTACTACAGAAGTGTTTTCCTTGCTTAAACAAACAAAGATCTGTCTATTTACACCTCACATTTACTAAAATTTCAATAGATGTCAGTAGTTGAAAGAAATAATCACACTAAAGTGAAATACAAAATACAAGTGATTAACAGTAGTGCTCAAAATTGTCAGTTGATGTGCCCACTTTACTTAGGGCCTTGTTTGTGCATATTACAGTTCAATTTGCACTGATTCATTTCTCCCTTTGCCATTTCTCTTAATTCACAGTGTCATGTTTTTATGAGCTGGTGTTGCAGAAAAAGCTACAAGCACATCATGTATTGTTGACATGACATTGGCAATCCAAGAGGTCTGCACAGATCACCTCAACACTTTGCCATTGGTTCTGAAACAGCCTGTCTTCTATTTACTGCTGTGATAGACTTTGTCTTCCACAGATGACAACTGGCAATCACTTTTCTCCTTTTCTTCAGCTAGTTCAGCTACAGTCATTATGAAAAAAGAGATAAAAATAATCGAACTCAAGAAACCTTCCATTGATTGGAGCTGATTGCAGATGCCTCAATTGCAATGCAGCTGAAATTACTGATGTATTACAGTGCTTGAAAGCAATTTTCTTGCAGTAACTCTTGAATAAATTGTAGCTATTGATCACTAGCCTTCATATTTTCTGCACAGAAAGCCTCCTCTTTGTTTACATTGTAGGCAGCCTCGCTTGCTCTCAGGCTTGTCTTTAGAGTGAACCGACTAAACCACGTCTAGGGGAAACTTGACACATTTGACAGGATAGGTCACCACAGAGTTTGATCCAAGCGGACAGCACAGGTGCAGACTGCACCAAGTTTGACTTCTGCATCACAGAGGACATTGCAATTTAGAAAATACTCCTGATCTCTCTTGGGTACACAAAAAAATACTCTGGTGTCATGCACAAAGACCTCATTCTGCAGCCTGTAGCAGAGCCCTCTCAGAACTCATAGAATCGTACAATCACTTTGGTTGGAAAAGACCTTGAAGATCACTTAGTCCAACTGTTAACCTAACACTGCCAATGCCACCACTAAAAACACAACCATTAAGTGCCATATCTACACTGCTGTTGACTGTGCTGTCCATCATCCTTTGCTGTACTCCTACATAGTCATTGAATATGAACTAACTCAAAACTGACTCTCATGAAGGATTGCCACAGGAAGAGTAACAATCAGCAGACAAAATAGGCTGAAGATCAAGAAAGGCCCTCCTCTCTCATTCAATGTTTTGGCCATTGGGACATTCAAAAATGACACCATGGAATCTCAGGTCCAAACTCTAATTTTGTCTAATGAGACCTGAATCCACACCAGCACACTGCAGTAAAGTGATTGTTGGTGTGTATAGGGGCAAGAAATGCTCTCAAATCCCTTCTGTGGACATGCAGTCTGGGTGAAGCTGTGATGGGGTTGGTACAAAACTGATTAATAAATGTACCCAGAGAGTTTTTCGTAGGTGGCACAGAGAACGGCTCTGCATAAGTCTGTCCCAGACTTGATTTTGTTCAGCTTCTTACTGATGACTCAGACAGTGAAATACAGACTATGCCTATCAGGTGCCTAGATGGTGCGGTGCAAGGAGGGGCAGAAGTCTGGGAAGAACAGGGGAAGGGCAATAGCTGAATTCAAATCAATCTTGACAACCTGGAAAAATAGTCGTAAAAAATAGGTTAAAGCTCAGTAAATGCAAGTGAAGGGTGTCACTTCAAGCAGGACTGTGGTGGGTTGACCTTGGCTGGACACCAGGTGCCCACCAAAGCCTCCCCTCCTCAGCACTGCAGGGAAAATATTACAAAAAGTTCATGGGTTGAGACAAGGACAGGGAGAGATCACTCACCAATTACCTTCACGGGCAAAACAGACTCACCTTGGAGAAATTATCTTAATTTATTAACAATCAAATCAGAGTAGGATAATGAGAAAATATAAACTAAATCTTAATACGCCTTCTCTCACCCCTCCTTCTTCCTGGGCTTCACTCCAGATTTTCTCTACCTATGCCGCTGCAGTAGCACAGGAGAATGGGGATCTTTGGTCAGTTCATCACACATTATCTCTGGCATTCCTTCCTCCTCAGGGGGTTAACTTCTCACATTCTTCCCCTGTTCCAGTGTGGGGTTGCACCCACAGGAGACAGCCCTTCATGAATTTCTCCAACATGAGTTCTTCCCGCATCCTACAGTTCTTTGTGGACTGCTCTGGCGTGGGTCCCTTCCATGGGGTGCAGTCCTTCAGGAATAGACTGCTCCAGCATGGGTGTCCCAGTCACAGGTTCTACCAGGAGCCTCATCCACTGTCGGCTTCCCACAGGGTCAGAATCTCCTTTGATTGCATCCTCCTGTTCTGGAAAGGGGTTCAAGGGGTTCTTCAGGGGCTGCAGGTGGATCTCTGCTCCACAAAGCCTCAGGCTTCTTCACCATGGTCTTCACTGTGGACTGCAGGGGAATCTCTATCTGGCAGCCGGAGTTCCTCTCCCACCTCCTTCTTCACTGACCTTGGTATCAGCAGAGTTCTTGCTCTCACATATTCTCATTCCTCTCCATTCCTCTTTTTTCCCCTTTGTAGCCACCCTTGTAGTCCCCTACTACCAAAACCTTCCCACTAACCACAGTCATAGACTGATGGTGTGTTATGTAACAGCCTTTCAAAGAAGGGTCTCAGTTATTGCTGAAAAATGTTTTATCAGGAAGAACAACTGTGTAGTCAGTTTGGAATATATGAGTGGGAAAATGGCTTGCATTACAGACTGAGTCATCCCTCAGATCTAGTCACCTGAGATGACTGCTGCAGCCTCCATGAGGACATAATACTCCGTTTCAGGTATCACACTTTCAGGAAGACATTAAGAAGACAGCAGTAATTATTAGCAATCTAAAACCAGACAATCTTCAAGGAAATACTAAAAGTTGAACTATCTGTGTAAAAACATGTCAAAAATTATTATGAAAGTCCACTAGTATCTAGAATTTTGCTATAGAGAGGAAGCAATTTTTTTTTCCCTGTGGTCATGAAGGCTCAGACAAGAAATAATGTGTTCAAACTCCAGTAGAAAAGATCCAATTCAATATTACAAATAGCCTTCCAGTGATAAAGGTAATAAAGGCTCAAAACAGATTACCTTGGAAGACCATGGGATGCTGGAAATCTTCAGAGCAGAGTGGACAAATGTTGAGCAAGAAACAGCTGATCCCACTTTGAACAGAGGGATGGACCAGGGACCCTCCTTATGTCCCTCCTACTGTATTTTTTCTGTGCCTCTAAGCAACAGCCTTGGGTTAATCTGTGACTACCTGTAACTCCTTTCAGTGACTCTTTTCAAGAGCATGTCAGTGATGTGGATCAGCATGAAGTTAATTTCTAGGAAATCCACTGTAGTAAGACAGCTGTAGAGATCTCAGGCAGTCAGTGTCATAACAGATGTAAGGAACTGTACTGATTTCCCTCCTTTGGCAAAGGCTGTGACCTTCTGACCTGCCAGCTCCCAGACTGGTGCTACTATGCAGTTGGTTGTCTCCTAAATCATTAAGTATTGCAAAACACAGCAGAAAATTCCTAAAAAAAAAGTTCTTAAATCTAAGTACCATGAAATAGGTCAGAACCAGAAATTCAGATTACACTTGTGACTGAATTTTGAAGGTTACAAGAAAGAGAGAAGGGGGTGATTTTGGTGGAGTAGCAGCCCAGTTGCTCATCTTGACTCCTTTAAACAAGGACTGGGGAAACAAACTCAGTCTTCTGCATTCCTTTCAAAATTATCCTTTTGTTTTGCCTGTATATTCTCACCACATTATGCACTGGCTCATTAATCATTTGTTTATATAGATGTTACAAGATTTTAAGTAGATAAAACAGGTCATAGAGCTGACATAGAGTTTTCCTATGCTGGCTGTGCCTTAAGGGTATGGGGAGGGAGAAGGGAAGAATGGCTGTAGGACCAAAGTAGTTGGACAGCTGGTTACTATTTCCCTTGGGTCTGGAGAAAGGGGACAGGAACTGATGCTGCATCACAGGACAGTTCTGGTCTAGTCTTGGATGAAATACAGAAGCCAAGTCTGGCTGTTGTGACTCTTTAATTCATCTTTCCAGGTGGGTGATTTTGCATTCTCTCTCATCCTGACACGCCTTGAAAATTAACCCCACACTGTGGTGAACAAGTGATAAAATATCCCTGTAGCCTTAGTTACTGAAAGATAGGTGTTGAAGGAAGGTGCCTGTAAATCTTGCTCCTCTACACCCACACAAGCTGAGTTTGATTGAGCCCTCCTCAGGTCTGTGGTAAAATTCCCACAGACTGCAAATGGACTTGGACTGAGTTTATGAGCAACATAATTTACAGGATGTCTTGGCTGCCTGGACTAATGTCCATCTGCTTCAACGCCATTTATGACACCTAACAAATAGGCTGATCCTGGGGGCTAGGCAGGGACTGACAGGCAAATGCCAGATGGAAACCTGGATTGTCACTGCTGCTGCAAACCAGCTCTTCAGATGTGGCCATTTCTCAGGGACCCTTCCCCAGTGCAGTGCTCATGCATCCACTCTTCTCCTTCCAGTCAAGTGGTTTTCCAAGCAGAGGGGTGCCTTTAGGGTCAGCTGGAGTGGGAGGAAGCAGCTGATTGCCCATCCTCATGTCATCCTGCCAGGTTCTCAAGCCCTGTGGCAGGCAGTGGCCAGTGTGTTTATCTGCTTTCTAGACAGGGAAGATGCTACCAAAACGTTACAAGTGTCTTCAGGGCTGAAAAAATTGGTTCCTGACCTGCACATATTTTTTGAGTTAAATAGTGAATAGAATTAAAAGATGCACCATAAACTGAGTAACAGCTACTACACTCCGGCAATCCAAATAAGAATGCATATTTACCTTAAAAAATGAGGAGGAAAAAATTAAAAAATAAAAATTAAGAGACTTTGAATAGGAATAACAGATTTTTCCATTCAAGAGACAGGTAAGAGAAAGCTTTCCTGAAAATCTATTCAAGTTGACCTGAAATGAATTTGTATTGAGGAAACAAAAACTGTATATGTGTCTCTCCACAATTCAACTTCTGGTCAACCAAATTATGTTAAAATTAATGTTGTGCTTTCTTTGGGAATTACTAGTATATTAAACTTGATATTTTTTTAATATAGGTAAGGTTTTCAAAAGAAACCATAATTCCAAAATTAATATCACATCTTCAGCTTAGAAATGCAGAAATTACATATCTCAAATGTGCCTAGGCTGTAACCACACTTCTATCCAGCACAGCTAGGAGATCAATCAAAGCTGCTTTGATCCAAGTTACAATTAGAACCCATGTGGCCCTTTTCTCCTCCCATACCTCGCTTCATTTCTAGCAGAGTTCTTCTTTTTTCCCACATATTTGCCTCCCTGGCCATGGTGAGGGATCTTGCAGTCCAGCTTCTAGATGCAATCCCAGCCTTGCAGCAGTCATCTCATCTATCACATTACAGGATTGCACTGATGCCCTTGCAGTGGTCTGAACTTGATGGGTTTTCCTTCATGAAAAGGATGATGTTTCTGGACTAGGTAGTTGTTTTCTACATCACACAATTGTGATCTGCTTCTTCTCACAAGAAAACCTCCAGTGAGTGGCAGGTTTGACTGCTTAATAGAAACTGGAATTTGACAGGAAGGGACAGAAAGCTGCTTAAGCATCAGACATCAATAATGCAAAGCTCCACTGCCCTAGAAGACTGAAAGATTTACCTAACACATTGGCACCTATGCAGGAGGGCCACTAAATGTGTCATCATTTAGAAGATGGATTTCTTTGTTAGTCTTTCTCGTAATTTCTCTGTATTTCAGTTGTATTTGGGAGACCTTACAGTTTTTGCACTGGTGACTCATTTAGCAACATGAAATGTTTTGTTTCATTCTCATCTTCAATATCATAATTTTTAAAAGAGAAAAGCTGATGCAGGACTGTGCAATTAAATTGTTACATTTGTAAACAGACTAATAATATGTTGGTAGCAGTTGGGATATGCTCTACCCTTCATTGCTAGCTATTTGGAGAAAGCTGCTGATAAAATTAAACACCATTTTATATATGATACAGTGATTCCTATTTTTTTCCTAGTCACGTACTTTTAACTAAGCATTTTAATGACCAACATTTATAAATTCATTAAAAAAACTGTTCCTCTCATCTTGTTTTCTTGTTTCTAATGCATGAATACGTGTCTCTGCTCTGTACCTCATTTTCTTGTATTTTTTTCCTCTCATGTTTATACTTATATCATACTTTGTCTTCATCCAAATTTTACTGCCATATGTCTATAAAGATAATGCTTTTAACAATCATGCACACAACAGAGATGAATAGCAATGTGGAATTAAACTTACAAAGCTGTTAATATGAGACACTTAGTTGTACTTTGCACTTTCTGATCAGAAACATTTACTTTTCTGTAGAGGGTATTTTACATAATGTAGCTTAAAAAAGAAAAGCTCAAAGCATAGGTATATGGACTGGTTTGGGGAAAAGTGAGTCAGAAAGATTATGGCAGGGCATGAAGTCAAGCTTTCACATTTCAGGAATTAATTGGCCATAAGAAGGAGTGGCTGAAGCGTAGGAGGAGAGTTAATTTTGGTGTGCACCAACAAAGAGCAGAAAGATTCCTGATGCTTTTATTTCTCAATCCCTCTCCAATAAAAATTAAGCCCGTGAATAGGCTTTTTAGAAGTCAGGGCAAGCTGATGTGAGGATGTTGTGCTGAAAAGATGATATCTGCTTGCAGGCTCACCACATCCAGCCAAACCTTCTGCTGCAAGTAGCACATGCAGTGAAGTGAGGCTGCAGCCCATCTGAGCATCCTGGCACACCACAGAGCTGGCTGTTGGGGTAGTGCTTTCTCTAGATCAAGCGAGTGTATGTCAGAAGATAATGTTTAAATAAAAAGTTGCAAGTATTGGAGGTGCTTGGAAGATAATTCCAGTTCCTACAACTTGTCTAATGCAGTTGGTGGCAGAAATCCAGAGATAAAAGTGCTGCAAACTCCAGAAGTCGCAGCACCCCAGTGGCCATCTGTGCTGCTTGCTGCCACCAAAGCTGATTGAGTTTGATGGTGGGTTTTTGCACCCTGACAAGCCACAGAGACAGAGAGAGCTGCATTTTGGCCGTGGGTAAGATGGTATCCTCCACAGATCCTGTGCTTCTCAAGAGGACAGGCTTGACACAGGTTGACAATTAGGTCTTTTTAGAACTAAACTGTAAAGCCACCCTGATCACACACAGAGGATAGAAATCACCTGAGGCTGTAAAATTAGCTGCTTCCAACCTGCTGCTCCAAGGTAGAGTGATGGGCAGAAACTGAGATGTTTTAAGCAGAAGGACAGGGATCAAGATAAGATTAAGTAGGACTCTGAAAACCTTGAAGTACACATTAGTCCATGTACCTTTATGTATAGAAAAAAGTGGATTATTCATGTAGGACCTATTGTTCAATAGGCATTAATGATTGTTAGCATTCACACAAAGTTCATTAAGTCAGTTGCATTTCATGGCTAGTGACTGATCTGCTACTTTTCTATGTCTTTATAAAAATAACTTGGAAAATACTTATAAGTATCCTAGAGATTTCATCCTCTTTATGAGCTGCTAAGACTACAAAGAAATCACTACATTTTCCAAGGGTGAATTAAGAGAAACAAGGATTTTTTTGTCTAATGAAACAGTTTTATATGTTCTTTTTGTAGCTGCTACTGTCAGAGTTGTAGTTTAAAAGCAGAAATAAACACAGCTGTCTTTAGTCATAATGTTTAGTAAGCAAGTGGCCTTACTACAAAGAGATGAAAAGCGGGGGGGAAAAGCCCAAGACCTGTGGTTTTAACAACCTCCCAGTTCTAAAATTCTGGAAACAAAACCCCATGTGGTTCAGCCTTTAAATGGTAGTTTTAAACTCATTATAGTTTTTTGTAAACCCAGTGAAGACAAGGATATTTCTGGAGTGGTTATGAGTTAGTTTGCAGAATTCTCTGAAAATTACAAGGATTTGGCTGCATATGTAGTTGTAAATGGAAACTATTTCATTAGTCTGATTGTAGTATGGGAAATCCCTTTCTCAGACATATGCTTATTATTTTTTAATGGATTTCAGTTTGTTTAATCTGCTTCGTAAACTAAACTATTGTGAAATGGTGCAAGAGAAATATTTATTTTCAGATTCATCCCCTGATTTACAACATCCCCTACTGTATTTTTATTCCTCCCTCTTATTTGGATAAAGTGGCAGAGGCAAAATCTGCTTGCAAAACTCAACACATGAGTAATCATATGGCCATCAGAGCATTCAGATGGGCACTTATTAACCACAATTATCTAATGAGAATAAATACTCTGTGCATGTAATTGAAACCCACAGAAAATGTGCTGGCACACTACGTATGGCAATTTGCTGTATAATGCTTAGTGTGTTAGGAGCACCCATCAAGGCTCATTTTCTCTCTTGTGCTTCATAGTCTTTAATATTCTTTTACAAATGGGAAGCAGTCTGCTTCCCTCACAGTACGAGTGGCTGTTTAAATGACATCAGTAACATATCCCAACTTACAGCAAAACACTACTGATGCTTTTCATAACTTTGCTAGGCCCTAAAATGACAACACACTCAACATTAAATTAAGCGGGACATTCTAATATGCGGCAAGAAATTGTCCAGCATTAACTCAGCTCACTCATTGCTTCTGAGTATTCTGGAGCTTATTCTGGATACTGCTGCAGCATATGTGGATGCTCTGGAAGATATTGTGGTCCACGCTCAGGTGGGTGTTTCCTCTCTCAGCTGGCACCATCACCAGCACTGTTGCCCATTTCAGGATACCTCTCTATTTCTCCTATTTCTCCTCCCAAGAACAGGCTTTCCTGTTGAAACAAATGTCGATAATTTCAAAGCTATCAGGCAGCTACTGAAATCAGTCTGAAAAATGCCATGTCAACTAAAACACAGAGGAGTGACAAATGTGAAGCTCAAAATACCAGTCTGACAATTTTCTGAAAAGTCAGGCCTCACTCAGAGATGTATTGCAGGTTCAGTCCCTGGAGATCTGGGCACAGACATGAGTCAGTGAGCAAGAAAAGCAATACGTGGGAACAGGGCCAGGGCTGGAGCAAGGCCAGGTTGGACCATCTCACTGCTCCCTGGAAGACAACCCTGCTGAGGCTGAAGCGCCACAGGGTTTGAGCATGTTGTCCCTGGCATGATGCAGCAGGACATCGCCTTGTTTTATCCTCTGTGCTGAAGGTTTGGGTCCCCATCTCCTGCAGGTTGCCTTGTGGAGGGATGAACTGCTACTGTGTACTTAAAAAGCCACAGAGTCAGACAGTTCTACCCTCCACCACTTGTACCCATGACATGCTATAAGGTGTGTTTCCATCATATGTGCAATATAAAACTATGGGCACTCTGGCCCTGGCTCCTGAATTATTATATTATTTAATGACAAATATTTACCTAAGGGGCTTGACTTCTGTTTCTGCCTCTGAAATACCCCCTTTCATTACAAATCCCTCTCAAGCGCTATCTGACCCCTTCTTGCAGTTTTACCCCTACTGTGATTCTCATTCACATATCTTGGCTGCAAATCAATGTGACAAATTGCTGTGGCTGGACACCAGCTTTTTTCCACTGAAAAAAATTTACTCTTTTTTTAGTTTCAATTTTTTATTATTCTGTTTTAAACAATGGTCAAGCCTCTACTCTCTACCCAAAACATGCAACATTTGTTTCTCGTGTTTCTTTTTCCCTAGTTTAGATTCTTAAAAGTGATGGAGCTTGAAACCCATAGTAGCACATTCTCAGATTTTCAGTGTCTTTCCAGAAAGGTGTGATTAAAAATAGACAAAGGAATTGCTTTGCAGACCTCAGCATTTTCAGGCTATTTTCTCCCCACTAATTGCTGAAGCTGACCACTAAAGCCGGGTTTACTGCCTCATGGGCCATTTCAGTTTTTGAAAAAAGGACACTTAGAAAAATGCAGTGGCCAGCTTTACCGAATCATTCTGTCAGACCTATATAAAGTCACCCTACCAATAAATTTAATGAGAATGAACTCCATAGCTTTCTACTGATGTAAAAGGCTTGTATTTATTTCCAGACAGAGTAAGGGACTTTGTTATAACACAGTACTGGCAAGTGTCTGCTTTTGTCTGTCATTTGCTTTCTCCGGACTCTGATTTTATTATCGTATTGCTGTAATGAAAAGCAGAAATCATCTGGACAGCAATGGCAAGCAGCTGTATCTCACTGCTGTGATGTCACCAAATGACTATATTTCAAGGTTTTGTCATTATATAACTTTTGTGAAAAATGCAGAATAGTTTGAACACTAGAATGTAAATAAACAGGAGCTGGCTACATGGGTGTCCTCTGAGTCACGTCACACAGATATTTCAGCCCTCTCTTTGCCTGTGCCCTTCAACCCTGACTGGCTGCAGCAGCTCCCTGTGAAGTTCCTTATGGAGCCTTCTGCGATCCTCCACAAGAACCAGGGCCCAGGGCTTGAGATTTCTCCAAGGGAAAAATCAAACATTACAGCACAGCAGGGAAAGTTCTGTTTTCTCTGTAGCTTCACACACTGTGAACAAGTGTTTTGTTGCTATTGCTCTGTTTGTAATTCAATTACTTTGTGCATTGATCTCTCTCACCTGAGAGCAGGAAAATAGGCTTTCTGAATTGCACACATTTATTGCAACTTGTATGCAAAATTCCCACAGTAGAAATAGCGCTGTGATATTGTAGCTTTTTTTCAGGTCCAATACCCTCTTCTTGAAATTAAGACACTGGACTGGGGCACTAACTTGGCATTGTTTCCACTTTCTGTTGAATATTCAAATTGCATCCCAACAAACTAAGCCCACTCGTGTGCTAAGAAACAGCTGTGAGCAAATCTTTTTTGAGTCTCTATGTAAAATGTCACAGGATGGAGATTGAATCTGGAAAAACTCAGTGATCTAGCTTTAAAAGGCAGCTAAACTTACTAATGTCTTTAGATGAAACATTCTAGAAAGAGCTAGTGATTGAACTATGTAACGTCATATCTGGAAAGCTGACCCCAATTTCTGGTTACTGACCCTCATCTTACCTGCTACTGCTGCAGAAAGCTCAAGTAGCTGCACAAAGGCAAGTGTGAACACACAGCCTCTGCCAAAGGTGATGATACATTTCTACCAATAAAAAGAATTACATGAGGGAAAACTGATGGATTTTATTCTGGAAAATTTTGCAAGTAATTGCTTCATTAAAAAAAATCAATCCAAAGATATACAAAAGAAGTCAAGGTGATTACTCACCGCGAAACCTTCCTAATTACACTATTATGAAAATTGTATATTGGGCTGAGATTTTTCCTCTTCTAAGTTGTTATTGGTCCCTGTAAAAAAGGCATTACTGGTTGTGTTCCTGTGCTGCTTCAAGAGCAAGATGGAGTCAGAGGGACACCAAGAAATTCTCAACAGTGAAAAGAATGTAGGGTGAGAAATTATGAGAAAGGGCAATATAAAACACCTTACTTTCTCACCAGAAGGTGTATTAAGCTTATTTCAGGGGTTCTGTGTGTCCACAAGGTAGGTATAAGCCTGCCAGCAACAGCTGCTTGACCTGTGCTTTCCTTCAAGGAGGTATCTTGGATAATCATTGCAAAACTATATTGTTCTTATGGTTTATTAAGCAAAAACCTCTCATATCCAGATATTTATGACATGGTAGGAAGTCTACGTGGTGTTTTTTGTGAAAAAGTGACAGTGACATTTGCACATTTAATGATTGTAACCACAATTAGCATTTGAAGTCTGTGTATCTCAAAACACCGGTATGACATAATGTGTAAATAGGTGAAAAAGAAATACTACGGTGGCAAGTACAGCATTGCAAGCTAGAGGCTTGTTTTGGACTGAAGCATGGGACAAAAACAACTAGATCTAATCACCAATAAAGCCTCCAAATCTGCAACCCCACCTTGAAACATAAGGTATTTCGAGGCACATGTCCTCACTATGGCCAGTCTGTAGGAACCTACTAGGTAGTGTTCTGGGCACCCCTTGAAAGATCTACATATTGGTGTTGCTAATCAAGTGAGTCTTTAGCTCAGTGTAATCCTTTCTGGACAACAAACTGGATTTCTTACAGTCTCATTCCATAGATTCCTCCCACAGATTTCCTTTACATACAAAAGCCAGACAAGATTCAGCAGATACTCCTGGACACACTGCTCTGTCTTCTATTCAGGCATTCACAGTCAGAGATGGGGCAATGACATTTCATTCTCTCCTCTGCTTCAATGGACTTAATCTAATACCTCAAGGAAAAACACCTTGCACTATAGTATTTTTAGCTGTTTATTGTTGGACCCTGCTTCTTTTACTTTTTTTTTCCCCTGAAAAAAATACAGGGGTTTTGAGTAAAAGGTGATTAGTGGAGCCCATTCCAGAAAAGTATATTTATCCTAGGAGGAGATACGCTTTCTTCTAGCTCAGAGTGACTGGTATGACTGTGCACATTTCCTAAAAATATTTAACAAATGCTTATAAAACTAAGGATTTGTCTTTTCATTCACATGTTATTTTAATGTATATATATACATATACACACACATACACCACTTGTTGCATATCTACATCTTGTACTGTATTGAATATATACATGTATTGACAGCCTCCTCACGTTTGTATAGCCATGTACCCATGTCACCTTCGGAGTACAACAAATAGAAATAATAGCAGTATTGATTATAGAGCAGTACTACACACTTCATTCTAACCAATATAAACATGTTACATGAACAACATGAACAGTGTTACCGGAGAGGCAGCTGCTACACCATGCTATTAGTGTTCCTGCCAAATTCCAGAGTTGGTGTGCTCCAAGGGGAGACATTAAATTTAAAAAAAAATTAAATTATTATAAAAAATTTTTGCATTAAATACAGATCATTAATGTTTAAAATTTCATTGAATATTTAAGTCATTATTTCAAAAAAAACTTTGACAAAATGCAATTAAATCTGATTCCATTTTGAGCAGAGCAAATGACATGTAATTTTTTCTTGTTGGTTCTTATCTAAGTACAAGGAGTATTGAGTTTCTGAGTTCCTGAACGTTGTACAGCTATTCTAGTGGCTATTTGTGCATTCATTATATTCACTGGAAAACTTTCTGCCTTTAGAAGACAGAACATCAAGTATCCAATGCTAGATTCTACCCCACCAGGGTTAGTGAAAACTTTGCCATTGGTTTAGTTGGAAGCAGAATTAAACTTTTATGTGTTGCACTACCTTGTTTGCAAATGACTAATTATCAGTTTGCTTTAGCACCTCTTTCAAAGCTTATTGAAGACAATTAAAACCTTTTTTCATGAAAACAAATCTTTCATCATGATATTTTAAGAGTCTTTGAAACTATCACCATCCTGAATATCACCAGTGCTTTACAAAGATCCCTTGAGGAAGCTTTGGGAAGCAGAAAATGCAAGTGTGAAGAGAATGGCAGGCAAACACACAGCTGTGTCTCTGAGGTATGTGTATCTCCTGCAGGTTTGACTGAAAAGGACCAGTCAGAAGCAAAGACAGATGGAAACACAAGACTAGTCCACAATACAAGTCTTCAGACTCAGAGACTTCAACAGTTCATTTATGTATCATCTATGCCCTAATACAGTTGCTTTTTAGGCAAGTGAAGACTGTTGTCACTATCTGAATTCAAGAAGAATTAGATTACAGAGCATAAGCACAAATCCATAAAACTAAAAAAAAAAAAAAAAAAAGAAACTTCTGTATTTAATTAATAAATAAATAAGTAAATAAAAAGTTACAATAGTATGCTGTTTTCCGTGTGTTCCTGTAGTACCACAGAATCTGAATATCTTCCAGTGGTGCATTAAGTGATACAGCTAATATTTGTTGTTCATGTTTTGCTTTCTCCCATCTTACTGCTCAAGGGCTCTATGTGTGGATCTATGAAATGTGTCCTGTATTGGTAGGGACTCTACGTGATTGGAAATTTAACCTCCTTACCACTCTATGCCAAATTTAGACAAATTAATTGAAGAAATACCCTAACTGAAGTTCTTCATGACTGTGTATTTTTAGACTTGTCCACAGGAAAGCTCTGTCTTTAGCTTTAAAGTAAGAAAATTAAGATTTATGTCCCTCCCCATTGAGTTTTTAGGGTACCCCTTCAGAAACAGTTTCAAACAGTGCAAATACTATGAATATTTTTGGGTTTTGGCTTCGGTGAAGCATAAAGCATCATTTATGTGTTAAACACATACAGACACTGAAGTTCTCCCCAGAAAAGCTCCTGTTACACTTAGTTCGTTTCAAACAAAATTTTAGTGTCCTCTCTTTCTGATGCCTGATGGTCACAGCTCAAAAGGGTGAAGTGTCTGGTTTTAATATTTTAAAGGCAGAAAAGAACTGTCCTTTAGTGAAAGCAGATGGGAAAGCCTGGGATTCCAGGCAGTTACACACACATAGTGATCCAGGAATAGAGCAGCTGATGATTTTAAGCTCTTTCAGTCTGCTGTAATGGATGAGTCCTCTTTAAGTATAGACTCAGAGGAGTAATATTTTTCAAATTGATGGACTATAACCCTTGACAGTCACTTAAAAAGAATACGAACTTCTGGAAAGCATAGTACGAAGGCAATACCTTGTGGTACATGATTAATTTTCCATTCACAATGCGCCTGTGATGACCCAACTTTGTAATTGGGCACACTCACAGAGTGCAGACCCAAACAGCCCACATCTTGCCTCCATCACACCCACTGAAATCTCTTTGAGACATGAAGTGATTTGCAGCCCCACCAGCAGCAAACAACTTGTGTTACCACTGCATGACTGCATCTATTAAAAGTAATTATAATCATTAGCCACCAAGCACAGCAGGGAAGAAAGAGGAAAATACTGTGAAGCACAACAGACATGTGAGATCCAAGTTGCCTTTGCAGCCTTCTAACACAAAGTTGTCATGGACTGTGTAGTTTGTTTAAATTACAGCAGACCAAGAGTCCTCTGAGGTGTAGAGTGCTGTGGACCGCTTATGAGCAGCACAGAGCTCCTGTGTTCTTCGTATCAAGCAGCCTGTTATGATCCAAGGTAATGTCCATACACAGAGATCCAACCTTATGTCTTATGGTATATGCCCACTGGGTTTGTACTAAGTGATTCTTGTTCTGAAGGAGGATAGAGATATTTTACTTCCATGCTCCAGGTCTGCTTGTATGGGCAGAAACTCACGTGAGAGTGTTCCAAAGCTGATTTCAGTGTACATTTCTAGGAGCTTGGCAGAGTTGCCTGCAAAATCAGAGGTCTAGGCACTATGACTACATTCCTTAATCCTACAGAAGCATTTGAGGGCTGCCAACAAAAAGGTTGCTATTCCAGGCTATTATTCAGAAGATGCTGAAATCATAGGTCAGAAGTATAAGTCAATGTATCGAAGATCCCTGCTGGATTTGCAAGAAAACTGTTTCCTAAGAGAAGGATTATTGGTTTCCATACAAGATTTTAGATCTGTTTTTATGCCCCTCCTTCTCCAAACAGTTGCCAAAGTCTATCAGCAGTAAGGTGAGGATGAGCTGGGATGAAATTAAACACCTTTTTAGATGTAAGGGCATCTTAAGGTTTCAGGTTCTTCTTAATTTTAAATAAATTCAAATAAGTTATTTTAATAAAAAGTAATAATTTCATTCAGGAATAGCCAGGAAAGAGCATCCTGAGGATAATCACATAAGGGTTTTTCCCACCAACAGCTCTAAAAGTCAAGATGAAATTCTGAAACAACAGCAGGTTGCTAGCAAATCTGTAGCTGACAATAATGTGGTGTGAACAGACGTGCTGTATATATCTAAAACTAAATCTAAGATCTGAACGCTGCCCCATTTCCTCTTTGCAGCTGTGGCCAGTAGTTGTTTACCATACAGCTGGAAGACAAGGGTAGGCTGCATTCTTCATTCTTGAGTCTTCATTCTTCATGTTCTTTCATGGATTTCCATGTTTGCATGGACTTGCATTCAGCTGTAACATTTACTGTGCACTTAGGCAGTGCTAGCAGTGATGACAAAGCTGTTTTCAGAAGTATCTGCCATGGAGCCTCTGGCGACTATTTTAAACGTATCAGTGACCTCGTTTACAGAACAGCCTCAAAACCAGCCATAACTTCACAACTTGGAGGTGATAAACTTCAGCATTGCAACTCTTGTTCATTGCAACTCTGTTATGAAGAAAGGATCTTCTTAAACCAGCTTTACCACTGAAGCTAGCACATAGGATTAACTTGCTTCCCTACAGAAATGCAGTCCATTAGGCACTGTATAATGGAGAATCCTGGACTTTTTATTGATTGGAAACAATCTAGAAGTCCAATCAATGTGAAATGTGGTGCACAGCTACAGTAAACCATAATATGAAACAGTGTGCTTCTTTGCTTCTCACAGTTTTGCTATGACCTAAATATAATAGGCTAACTGGTTTGTATTGCGTGTAGGGCTCTGTTTCTTGTTAGAGGCAAGTCTACATTTGCTTTGTTAATCCCTCGCAGAAGTGCCTACTGAATCCAGAAGTTTATTTTCCTGAGGTCTCTGTCACATTTGAGTCTTTTCTCAGTACAGGGAATTGCTGTGTTTCCCCATATGGCTCCCATATTTCTGGAGTATATTTTTGTCTGTAGATATATAAATATATATGTTCTCCTACCCTGCCCCTCATTAAAGTAAACGTGTACCATAAAATCTCCTTGTCATGTAGCCAAAGCTTTCTCAGTACCTATGTCAAACGCAAAGAACATTCTGCTGTTCTCTTGAACACTTCCTATAGTGCAGCTCTGCTGATGTGTCCATGCTCAGCTGTTTAAAATACCTGCTGGGAAAATGCTCATGTTCCTTAATAATTTTCAGAGAAATTGAACATCCTAACAAAAACCAGTACATCCAATTGCATGAAACAGTCAGTAATAAGCAACAAGAAGTTCCATTTCTTCCAGGAATTTTAACTCCTACATGAAAGCTGCAGAAAGTGACTATTTTGTTGTAATTAGGCATCAGTGTCAGTGCTTTTTCACAAACACACATAATATTTCTCATTTTTCCCAACAGCCTCCTTAGAATGTTTTAGAAGATTTGATTTCAGAGGGGTCCTATACCTAAGGGGAATTTCAATCCACATCTGGCCGAAAAAGCCAAATCCCCATTGTTTTTTACTGCTTCTTCATGTGTAAATACTATGGGCTGGGGTGTGTGTGTTTATGTTTATGCAAAAAACCAAGGCACTTAATTAATTAACTTGCACAAAATACACTGACAGAAGATCTCATTAGAATCAAGCAAATGATGTTTTGTGAGGTATTGGCAGCCTGCAAATTTGGAACTGATTTATGTTAACATTAAAGTAAGTACATTTAATTAGCATTGATTTTAAAATGGAAAATGGTCTGCCAGGATACTATAGAACAATTCCTTATGTCTTAATTTGTAACAGATACTGCTTCAAGAAACAGATTTCAGTATGGACCGCCCTATTTCAGGCAAAAGGAGATGTATAAACATGAAAGAGGTGGAACATACCCTGTAAGGAGGAACTGTTACAATAATCTTTCTAGATCTCACAGAGAAGTGTCCTTGACCTGCCTGCTCGCCGAAAATAAGCAAGGTTCTCCTTTCTTTTATCTCTATTCACATTCCAGCTTTTAGATAATAGATGGAGGTCTCACTCACACTAAAGATATAATTGCGGTAATATCATGCTCCGATAAGCACTGAATGACTGGGTATATTTACAGAACAGACTATGTGGCCCACATTCCATGCTTCATTTTCCTTTTAATCACAAAACATTTCTTAACCCAGAAATTGATTTTCACGTTCAGTTTTGCAACACCTTTTCCCTTCTGTTTGGCACTTTTTCCTGGGACATCACCTCATGTAAATGCACAGAGCTGCAAACCTGCTCATGAACAGAGGTGTAAGAAGTGAAGTTGTGCTCAGTACCACAAACACTGGGGAAATCAGGCTAAAGGGATAGAGGTGCTGGGAATAAGCAGAGCATCAGCATTTGAACTTAGGTGCATATACAACATGGGGGGTTTTGCCTGTATCTCTCTTACATTTTTAAACAGTTATTGGACTAGGCTGATAATGAGAAGAACAGACCTCTTGAAAACTGAAATTTTTATTTTGAATTGGTGACAACTATTTAAACAAGACATATTTGCTTTCTCCATATGTAGGATAGGATCTTCGGCAACCACCAATCATCTTAATACATGGGATTTCAAAGGAGGACACAGACACTGGTTGCATTAGGAGGACAATGCTGCAGAAAGTTTCCAGGCTGTGGTGAGAACTTTGTCACATGAGCAGTCCTTTGGCTTCCATGGGATATAAACTTACTGGTCTAGAAAGAGTGACCACATACGGCCCAGACCTGCAGATCTCTTTGATATTTGTTTTATGTAAAAGCTCTCATACACCCATGACACATGTCAGGATAAACCTGTTAGATAGCATCACATATCTCTACATTGCTAAAAGGAAAAGATTTTATGGATAACAGAAGTGAAATACACACAGCTCTTTCCAAGGAAGTGAACACAAGGTTATCAGATACATCTGCTGACAGTAACAGATGGCAGCACTAATTGTTGTTCAGAAAGTTCGTGTTGTTTTAATTTCCTCAAGGGCAGTGGATGGGCATGGACATGATGTGTTTCTATATTACCACATTTGTGCACTGCTTAGGGAAGTGTTGCTGCTTCCCACCAAAGGTGGGGTGACCTCGAGGCCTCTGCTGTAAGGGGAGAAGAGGGGTAAGCTGAGAAAAAGGGGGACTGCACCTCTGTGGAGGGAGAGGGAGAGAGACAGGGAGGAAGAGAGAGGAATAGTCCTGCACCATTCATAGTAGTACACTGTCAATGTAATAAACAGAATTCTTTTAATAGCAGAATATGAATGGAGCAAAATGTGAACAAGATTCAGTAATGATGCTTGATGTTTCCACGTCCGGTGGAGAGCAGCTACAATGGTACAGATGCAAAGGGGTTGTCAAGGAAACAGATGTATCTTGCTTCAGACGTGCAGTGAAGCACATCCTCCAGACACCCGTACAGCCTCATTACCATTGCATCTGAATACCTCACCGTCATTAGTAATGAATTTTACCCTCATAACACTGCTGTAATGTAGTGGTCCTTTATAGATTAAGCCACCTGCCCAGTGACACCAGCACTCTGTGGTCAGACCCTGAAATCTAAACAAGAACACAGCATCTGTACCCCTCATCCAGCCAGTGCTGTGACTTTGATATGGGTCAACAATAAACTATTAGGGAGTAATGTAAATATAACAAAACTCCAGCTTCTGATACTGGCCACCAGACCATTGCCAGGGAATGGTTCCATGTTCATTTCCACGGATACGAGACACTTTCTTCCCTGAACATAGCACAGAAACATTGATATAGTCTGGGACTCTGTACTTCAGAAGTGAATAAGGGTATAGTAAATATCTCTTTTCATAAACTGGTAATTTTATTAAAAATTCAGTAGAAAGATGGACATAAGGAGATGAGCAGACATTACCCATAAAAATCCAACATTTTATCAACCTCTTTTCACTTCTGCCTTCAAACCAGCACAGATGTCCCTGTAAGTCCCTGTAAGCTTGCAAAAGAAGAAAAGGGGATAGTCTTCTCAGTTTAGGAAAGATGAAGGAATGGCTCAATTGTAGGGAAACAGACCATCTGATATGCTACCCACTGCTCAGGCTGTATTTTCCTTGCTCTGTATTTCAATTTTCTTTTCTAGTTTATCACACGACCAGCAAACTTTGTTCTCTTTAGAACAAAAAAATAATTAAAACCATTACTGTTTAATTCTCATTACTCTTATAGTAGAAATTGCTATGCTGAGACATGCTTTTTTTTTAGATTCCTAGTGAAGAGGAAAGAGCACAGGGCTCTGAGGGTATGCTGTGAATGGCAGAAAATGCACTGAAAACATATGCCATAGTAATAGGCTTTCAGCCCTTTTTAAGAAATCTGGAAATAAGTAGAAAGAGCACCAGAAAAAGCTAAATAATCATCCACAGTGGATAGAGTAGTCCACAGTGTTTTCAGGCTGTACGATGGGTTCAGAGTTGTTCTGAGCTCTGAGTGTCAGAGCCTGTTCTGAAAACCTGCTCCAAGAGCTTGGCAAAAGCCTTCCTTCAAAACAGAGTAGTTCTCTAAGCTGTGGCTCAATTGCACAAGGTGAGCTGTGGCAAGGAGGAATGCTATGTCCTGTCCTGCTAGTCTGTGGCTGGTTTACCGAAGGTACTGCTTCCTTTTAGACTCTCTGGTCTGGGAAATTAGGTAACTGAGCATTAATTCACTTAGATGGTTGAAGATGACACTTTTGTCATTATTAATGCAGACCTGGCTTCAATAGTCCTCAAAAAGGGAAATCTTGAAGATCTGTACTGCCTGCTCTTGTTTAATGAACTTCGTATGTTCATGAGAAATATTTTTCTCAATTTTTTCTCAAATTTAAAATACAAACAAGCTGCAAAAAGACAAAATAAGTAAGTATCAAGAGTACAGAATCCTAACCAATTTGCCTTTAGAAATACTCTTAAATATTTCAAGGTCTATGATGTAGGAATCCCCAGATTTCTTCCCACACACACTTTTTCTTTCTAAGAAAGCAACTGGCACATCCTGTTGTATTAAATAAAGTTAAGGGTTTAGCTGGAATCTGCAGAAAATGAGGGAAGGGTGTGACTGTGACCTTCTCTATTTTCATTCTTACATCTTCTGCTCTGAGTATTTTCTTTTGTCAGATTAATTCAGTCTTTGAAGACTTAACTGTTGGCCTCAGGGCATGTAAGGCATGTCAGCATGGATGAAATAGACTCAAGCACCCAAAAAAATGTACCTGAAACATAACATTTATTTTTACAATTATTTCATTCAGAATTTCGTACATACAATTTCATTCAAAAATATGACAGGAGAAATACAAAAAATCTGTATTGCTCAAAACATTGTACAAGACAAGCTGCAGACTGTGTATTTGTCTCATTTTGAAAAGGAATATCAGCTGATACATATTGTGATACCCTTAATGAAATAGAAATGACAAAAATCTGTAAAAGTAAGGACTAAAATGGAAGTCTATCATTAACTGATTGCAAATCAGAAGCCCATGTAACTTGTAACAAAACAATTTGTGGCAAAGATTTGTCACAAACACAGCTGTTTAATGCATAGCACGAAAACCAAAAGACATCCTTTTCTTTGTGCCCAAAGAGCTCACTTACCCCTCCCTCCTTGTTTTTTTTTCGAAGAAAAATGAGTTAACTGTGAAGGCAAAAGATGACAACAGTAGATAAAGAGATTGTTTTACCTACCTCAGCTACACCTACAGTAATTTCTCTCATTTACCTGTGGCATTACCTGCACACAACTGATGAGCCCATCTGTCTCCACGCCAGAAACGCCTCCAATCTTGTGAGCAGCCATTTGTCAAAACTTTCCCCAGGGCTGGAGACCTGCTTTTTTCCTGCCCTTGTCAACTACCTATTATTGCCACTTTTATGACTGCTCAGCCGAGGCAGTGATAAATAAGACCTTACCCTGCTCAGAGTTTTTCCCTGAACAAAAAAAGCCCTCTCTAACAGACAAACCTGCTACTGGGAGCCTTGATGGGCACAGAAACACTTCTGTGGTAATGTGAACGCAATCAGCATTTAGTGGCCTTGAAACCAGAAAAGTTTTTTCCTGGCTCTGTTTCTCAACAGGCTGCTGCGGTCCCACATCTGCACCCTTCCCTGACTATAGGTAACCCGACTGCCTGGCCACACCCTGTGTCAAGTCAGGGAAGGGTGCAACAATTTGGTTGCAAAAGAAAACAGGTATGTAGCCGTTTGGGTGTCGTTATCTATAGTAATATGGAAAGATATCACCCAAGAAAATGTGTAAGAGAAAAGAGAGAAAGCAAGCAAGAAGAGAGGCTGAGAGAGCTGGGGTTGTTTAGTTTGGAGAAGAGGAGGCTTAGAGGTGACCTCATCACTCTCTAGAACTACCTGAAGGGAAGTTATAGCCAGGTGGGGATTGGTCTCTTCTCCCAGGCAGTTACCAATAGGACAAGGGGGCACAGGCTTAAGCTCTGCCAGGCGAAATTTAGGCTGGAGATTAGAAGGAAATTCTTCACAGAGAGAGTGGTCAGGCATTGGAATGGCCTGCCCAGGGAGGTGGTGGATTCACCTTCCCTGGAGGTTTTTAAACTGAGATTGGACATGGCACTTAGTGCCATGATCTAGTAAATGGACTGGAGTTGGAGCAAGGGTTGGACTCGATGATCTCTGAGGTGTTTTCCAACCCAATTGATTCTATGATTCTATGATTCTAAGAAAAGAATAAGAGTTAAAACGTGTAAGGGAAAAGACAGAAAGAAAGAAAGAAAGAAAGAAAGAAAGAGAGAGGAAAAGTAAGAGTTTATAGTCACCACCCAGAGGTCTCTCGGTTATGTCACTGTCGGTGATGTGCTTGGTTATTGTCACTGTCATTGCTGATGCCTTGGTCCATCAGGGAGTGGTGGGAAAAAGAAACCCACGAAACATGAAGTCCAATGGGTTTATATACCTTCAAAAACCCTCCTGGTGCCTCCCCCGTGTGTGAGGGGAGGTGCTGTTTTTGCACAGTTGTCCTGTTTTTCAGAGGCTGGAGGTGATGGCTTTTGTACAGTCATTTTGGAGGCACCCCTGCTTACAAGGCCATCTTGGGGTAGTAGTGAGTGTGTCCAGAGAGGGCCTCTTATGACAGAGTCTGGCTCATAGGAGATAAGCATCACACACCCAGACAGTTGCCACTGTTGTCCTTTAGATTAGCATCACACACACACAGACTCACCCCCAGGCGCCCACGAAGTTAACAGTTGTGGGCTATGGCCTCCTCCCCTTAGCCTGTATCTTCACTCTCCTGGCTTCTTTGCACAGTTTGCTATAGTAGCAATGTTTTAAGGCAATTAGAAAAGTCCCATTCCTCACAGAAGGAAACAGTTTTTATTTATCAGTCAAGGACTACACACAAGAATACCCCCATCCCTAATACTGACCTTAGCCTAGATGCTCACACGGGGTTTAGCATGCCACATCGAAAACATCAGAGTGGTGTTTTTACAGTCAAAAATTAAGGGTGTATGTTACAGTTCCAGCCTAAGTCTCTCTGCTGTCAAGTGGCATGCCCTGTGCCCCTCCTGACTTGTGAAAATTCATTCCACCTCGGGAAAATCTCCATGCTACAGCATCTGCAATTTCTAGGCATTCTGTTCAGATATGCCAGGTTGGGCTCCTGGAGCAAATTTCCCTAAAGTTGCTGTTAGATACGACAAAAACACTGAATACAGGCAACCTTCCAAGAAAAGCATTGCTTACCCTTAGGAATACAACATTGAGCAACACAAATTCTACAACAGCAAAATAGCCTCAACACATGCCAGCCATTCCTAAAGCTTAGCTGGGGTCTGGTCAGATCCCAGAAGCTCCTGCTTCTGCAAGGGCCAAGCTGCAGCAGGACTCTCAGTCATGCCAACTCCTGAGCTCTAGCAAGGGTGCCTCTCACAGAGCCAGCCTGGCCTGTTCCATCAGTGTTCCCATGTGCTCTCTAATCTGTTTCTTATCAAAGAATATTGTGCCCAGCTTGGACAGAAACAAAACTTCAAAGGCTTTGATACCTGCATTGTGATTTAAATATGCCTACAGAGCTGGCCAAATTCAGAGATTATCAGTTCTGAAATATATTTTATCAGTAGCACACCAATAATACTGTAGTTATTTATTATCTTTTATGCAGTGTAGGAAACATATGGCTTTGTGTTCTGGCCTCTGGAAACCGAGTGCCAGGAAGACTAGATGAAAACAGATCTTCCATATACAATTGACTTTGGGAACAACTGAAAAGGTAAGAAAAGAGAGGTATTCCCTCTTCTCCCAGGAAATAAGTGAATTCTCAAGTGCATGTGCATACACGCTATCTGAAAGAAGTTTTCAAGGACATCAATGTTACTAAGAGGTGTGAAAAGTTGCAGGAGCATTGTCATGGAAACAGGTCATCTCTAGGTATAAAAATGCCACTACCCTGGTCTCCTAAGGCTGTAGGTAGATCCAAAAAGGACAAATCAGCTTTGGTTATGCACATATCTAAGCTTTCAGAGGTATGTGGTCTTAATGTGGTGCTTCACAGATGAATATGAGAGGGAAGCTTACCAACCAATAACTGAAACCCCAACCACACACTGAAACACGAGAGAGCAGAAGTAAAGGTGCATATCAAGGGTGGAGATGCAGGAACACTGGATTTTTGGCCTCATGGCTAACCATGAAGGGAGGGTGAAAGGCAGAATGGCCAAAATCAGAGGAAAAAAACATTCACAGCTGATTAAAACGAACTATTTGCAGTTTCCCAGCCAAGAGAGCTGTCCCTGCACACCTTTAACAAGGCCAAAAGGTGGGGGAGAGCTTGACCACCCTGGGACAAGGGCTTCAGGAGGCCGAAGCAGCTGAGCATAACAGAATGCTCACACAGAATCACAGGACTCTCACCTCTTGGGTGTCTTGCAGTATTGGACACTATTTTGCAGTATTGGACACTATTTTGCAGTATTGGACACTATTTTTCAAGGATTGATCAGATGTGTTTGAAATGTATTATGTTTATCTGGCATACGGTGGCAAAAACATCCCCAAAGGTCTCAGCACAAATGAAGCCTGTATTAAAGTTGCTGACACAGCAGTTGTTTGAAGCAAAGGTTTAAACAAATCTAGGTACATGTTCAAGAAAAAAATAAATACTGAGCATTTTCAGGCATAAAGGCATCTTAGGCAATTTTTCTTATCTACTTGGTATAAAGCATACTTTTTCATTATCCTCTCCTAATAAAACCAACAAATGTACTTCTCCTTCAACAAACAGTGTATTTTACAGTGTATACTAAATCTCTTTTACTTTTTTTGACCTTCTGAGTAGAGTATGAGGCTTTTGAGTTTGATGCAAACCATCTCCAGCTCTTTACTTGAGACACCTGCATTTAATCTATGAATATTCTCAGAAGTTTTTTACACTCTGCAAGAGAAGGCTGTAATCATGCAACTCAAATGTGATTACCAGGTTAAATCACTCACCAGGTCAAACTTGCTTTGAAAGCCTGGATCTATCATATGGACTCCTGAACTGAATTCAACTTCTGATTTAAAACAATGAAGCAAGTCAGAAAAAAACAACTGTGACCAGAACACTCTGTTGACATTCCATATGCACAGAGGTCCTGAAGACACTTAGTGCTTGTCTACATTATTGACTGCAATATAACAGAAAAATACTCAAAGGAGAATTAAAGGTGCCATTAGCAGTCGAGTGATGATAACGTGGAGCTCAGAGAAGGCTCATTTATCTAATGAAAAGCAGTTCCCAATATAAACATAGTTAAGAGGTAATGATGAAAAGGTTTGAGGTTTGCATGCCAAAACCCACAAGTACATCCAGAGGTTTCCCAGTATAAGTTGGCATTTAATTAACCCAATTACCCAAGTTAATGTTACAGCTGAGCAAAATACTTAAAAATATTTAGGATACTCTAATGTTACTGAAGTTTACAAAAGTTGGTGGGTGGGAAGTGCTTTAATGAAGAGACAGAAATTAAGTCAAACATGATCAATCAACATAATTTTCAGTTGAACAAATTTTCAGTTAGAACTGGTTGAAAAAAACCAAGAATTTCTTTCACAAAGTTCTGATGAAAACTAGTTTGAATTCTTATACATTAAATTACCTAAAGACTGGAGATTGCTTTTTCCTTCTCCCACTTTTCTCCCCTTCTCTCCATTTTCCCTACCTTCACTCTCTTTTTTCCCCTTCTTTCCTCTACCTTTCCAGTGGAAAAATGCAAGGGGGAAAGTTGGAGACATTGATTTTATGAAAAGATGCAGGAACTTCTTTAAATCCTTTTTCCATAGTTCTTCTTTTAGGGACAATGCTATTTAACCAAGGAGATTATATATATACATATATATATAAAAACATGACAGGCCTGCTAAAACCAGGGATTAACACCATTCTAGAGAGGAAATTACATCCAGCCTTTTAAGGCTACTTTCAAGAGATGCCCTTTAACTGGATTGCACTAGACTGTCTGGAGAGTGGTTTCCCTTTGAAGAGCCTTATGAACAAGAGATGCAGTCCTGCAGGTCACAATGTGCCTGCAGAGCTCCAAGGAAGGACAGAAGGAAGCTACACAAACCGCAGCTGGCCAAGTAACCCTGTTTTAGTAATAACAATTCAATTATTTAATGCAAACAAGAGTTTCTTGGATCTCTCTTTTGCAGTCATTTGACTTTTATATGTCCAGAGCCGGAAGTGAAAGATATGTAGATACAGAGATGCTGAAGACCAGCATATGGGCAACTCAGGTATTTTGAGGCCCACTCGCTACCTGATTCTGTCAGGCAGCACAGGCACTGACACTAACACCATTAATATCTTCTGAGCCTTACTTTGAGGCAAACCCTCCAAGCAGAGGAAGGGGCACCACACTTGGTCACACAGTGTGCTTCTAGACAGGTACATAAGGATGTTGTACAAGTGAATATCGGGCCCCTGAAGAGAAATGTAAGGTGCATCGAGAAAGCTGTTGTGCAAAGTGGACAAACATCAAGATGGTTTGGGCTGTTAGGGAAAGGGCATAAACAGTACCAGCTGCTGAAGGCCAGAAGAGAAGGGGCAGTTTTTGATCCAGCCTGGAGGAGGGTGCTTCTATTTTCAACAGCATTTCACAATTCTTTTCTCCTTCCTCTTAATTTTAACCTTGGCTAATTTAGGCTACCTTAGCAATGTCTGTAATCTCCTTCTTATAGCAATTATTTCTTTAAGTCCTTCAAAACAGTACAAATGGAACTGGTGAAATCATCATATAAAATATCTCTTTTTTTGCTTTTTTAATGGAAAAGGCTGAAATAAATTTTTGGAGAAGTATCTTTCAAAATTATTTCTACATGGAGGTCATTTGACAGCACCTCTCTTTCATTCATATCTAATAAACAATAACAACTCCAAAAAGAAGAAACAGATGTACAATTTAAAAAAACTGTAATGTTTCTACTGAGAACACATGAGCTTTAACTGACAGAAGCATAGCTGTGCTACTGCAACACTCTCATCTGGACCCCCCTCAACACTCTAAAATTTTCCACATATGACAGAGAGCCTATGAAGCACCCAGGTAGGACAAATTTCTATCTTTTCTGTGTTACTAGGGTGCTAGCCATGACCAGGATGAACTGTGCTGCTCTTTTGACAGTATTCATCTCCTCAGATCTACAGTTACAGTTACAACCACAGGAACAGAAGGCAGGCAAACAAGATGATCTCTAGGAACGTGCACTACTACTGTTCTTGTTCAGTGCCACTTCAGGAAGCATTTCAAGTGACTAACTCAGATAGTATCTGTGAAATACTGACCCCAGAAGAGTCACTGGTAACAAACCATGATAGCTGCAATTAATTTTCCTCAGAAGAGAACAAAAACACTCATGAAGTTTTATCATTTTATTTATTTCAGTAAAGTTCTCTTAAAACATATTACAATATACTATTAACTGAGGCAAGTATCTGAACAGTCTTTTTAAAACAAGGCAATATTGCAAAGTAGGAAATTTCATAAAAAGCACCATTTGAAACTAGTGTAGTTTTCACAGTGTACTGCAATCTGCAGAGAACAGACAAACACCCAAAATACTGAAATAGACTTAACTAATTCTGCCCAGTTTTGACTTCACAGAAAGCATAAAAATATTGCATAGGTAATAAAATACATTCATGTAAAGTTTTTGAACTTGCAAAATGTTTCACAATACAAAACAATTCAGGTTTTTGTAAGCCAAATCCTTTTTCCTCTTGAATGAGCAGCACTATACAATCTAAATTATTTTCCTTCTGTAATGGTCAAGTTTTCTATAACAACAGGTTGCCCGTTATCTGCATAATGCAGTGAAATAACCACCTGCCTTCCTGGATGTACTAACTTAAAAACTCCTTCTGTACAGCTAGATTCTACCAGCCTCATACTTACTCTGTTACTTCATGAATACTTCCTCTGGAAACACCCTCTAGCAGAAAAGACTGGAGAGACTGTCTGCAGCTATTTTAACCATTTTAGTGAATGTGGTTGGTATAAAAGGTGAAAAGTTTTTAAATGTATTCTGTACTTCACAGTACTATACTGTGCTATTAACAGAAAGAAACCATATGGGAAAAAATAATTAAAAAGTTCAAAATTCAAAAGTAAATATAATTAGTAAGATATACTTGTCAATAAGACATGCAAGTTATTACAGCAAATGGGATAAGTGCCATAAAAGGACCATTCATTGTGCATTGATTCCTCTTGAACTTTATCTTATTCAGGATCATAGTGCACCACTTAATGTTGCATGGTATGAGGCACTACATAACATTTTCATAGACGCAAAAGCTATATACTATGCCATTAATTAGGCTATCCTAAATCCACACTGATTCCAACACATTCACCTCAAATTCCTGTTGCTATAACCACAGCCAGTGAGCGACCTCAACTACAGATTCAGGCATTTCCTTTTTTTGAAAGGGAGAGATGCAACAGAAGCCTTTTCTTGCTTGAAATAAGGCTAAGCTTACTGAAAATTGCAAATAATAATACATACCGGATAGGACCCTTTTTTGTCATTACCACAGATAACATGAGTAAAACACTATCAGATGCATTATCACTACCAGATGGATGCAAAATACTGTATTTCTGCACTGTGCATCTAAAAGTCTAGTCTGAATTCAAGGGCAATTCTGGGCACTCACAACAGAGTCCTCCAAGAAGATTTACTACATTGAAGAATTCATACTCTGGAACCTCTCTTAGCTGTAAAAATGTTCACTTGTACCTTCCTCATAGTTTCTGCATCCTTCAGTGATGGTGCATTTAAATGTAAGTACCACCACGCACATAATACAGGATTGGAACATCATTCTCTTCCCTGTTCAAGCAATCCACTGATCTCACAATCTCACTCAAATAAAGCATACTCATACAAATCATGCCATTAGATTTGCTATATCCTATATATAGGCAAATACTTATTATCTTCAAGTAACATCTGCACTTTGCTAAAGACGTACCAGATTATGTCTAACACCAGATTCTGATATGTGCTACACAGGTTTAAATCCTGTGACTCTTAGGTTGTCATACTGGGGAGCGGTAGCCTTCAACACAACTGCATAGCACAAAACAGCAAAGGAAAATAAGGGGTTCTGTTTGTAAGAAAGTGATTTTCTTAACTTCCTCTGAAACAAATACATAAGCACATAATTTCTAGCTTTCTCTGACATTGTCTGCCCCTGAACTCTTACCTTAGAAATATCCAGGTTTGCTCTCTGCAGAGTTCCTCTTACATCCCATGCACCCTTCTACAGAAAGCAGATGGGTATGTCAGAAAACTTGAACTCCTGTGCTGTTTCGTCTTTGTTTAGTCTCAGTAGGCTTTCAGAGTGAAGTACCCAGAAAAACTGCTCTGCTCCTAGGTAATGCAGCTCTTCTGTGCACAACATATACATGTTTTCATTCCCAAAGTCTGTCTCTATCACTAAAAATATTCCCTATAACAATAACAGTATTTTTCAAATGTTAAACAGCTTTAATAGTAGTTTTAATTCATCCTTCCTTATGACCTTGTGAGAACAAATGAGAGCCTGGCTACACACAGGCACTGAGATCTGTGTCACAGACAGACTTTAGGGACACCAGGATGACTGGTTTGTGTACTTGTGTTAGCTGCAACACAATGCCCAGTGAAGTGTCTTGTGATGGACTGCTTAGACTTCGCAGCTGAAAGCAAGAAAAACTACTGTTCTTTATTTGGAGCAGGAGAGCAGTTTGTCCAAAGCCTGCAGCCTTGAGTATGCTCTTGAAGGAAAAAAGAAAATGATGGAAAGATAAATTCAGGTGTTAAGGACACAGTTATAACATTACAAGTAAAAACAACCGCCAGACAGAGGTCTTGCAATTGGATTCACTCTTTTACAGAAAATTATAGGAGGAGACTGTACAGCAAAAACAGTGTGACAAGCTCAAAAACAAATGAAGAGCAAATGAATATTTTAGATATACATACTCAGGCAGACACTTATATTAAAGTTATATCATGCATAATATTCCTTTTCAGTAAGGTTGATTTAAGCAGCCTGCAAGTGCATTGTTAATATCTCTCTTCTATAATTACATTTGTAACACAAATATCTATTCTTTTGTAGGAATGCTGAAAAAAAGCTGGAAAGAAATGTGGCAAAGCATGCCATTTACTCCTAACAAAAGGAATGAGAAAGGAGAGTGAAACAGCATTTGTGGAGGAGAAAGGAGAAAAGGGGACAAAATACTCTACATAGATTAGAAAAAAAATAAGAATAATTTCATGGCAAAGTTGGAAGAAGATAAAAATTAGTGTCAATGAATACACATTTTCTTTGAATTAACTGAGTGATTTAACCCCCAACTTTTAAATTCAGCACCTGTTCAGCAAAATAATAGGCTTTGTGACTAGTGTTCCTTTTTGGTCAGAAAAATATTTTTTTATTTATAAGAAATCAAATAAAAATTTGCCTAATTTTCAAAAGTCTTATTTTCAAGACATTCCTTTAGTACTTGTTTATTTTTGCCTATCCACTCTTACTTTTTAGGACAGACTTCCTTCTATTCCTGCAACTTTTCATGGGCAAAAGTAAAAATGGGGAAAAGCCTTCCCAATAATTTAAATGCAGATTATTTCCAAAGTAAATTAGAACAGTCATTAGTTCCACTGGTTTTGTTATAAAAACAATGTTCTATTTTCAACCCAGTCCATTTCTATAATATTAAGAACGCATACTCAAGTGTTGCCATATCATCACCTCTAGCTTGAGACATGTTCTCTCCATTTATAGAAAACACATATTGTTAAATGTAGACAAATTAGACTCAAAGTGCATTTAGTCTTATTATTAGCCTGTTGAGAGAAGAAACTGAAAGCAGGTCTCCATTGGCTACGCTGCTTTCCATTACAGTACTAAAATGTATTTACCCTCACCTGCAATTTTTTGTGGTCCAGAAATAACCAAGTTTAAGGGACTGCTTTATTAAGCAGAGTTTGATCTGAATTCAAGGTTCCCCTGCCTGAAGATGTTAACAGAATTAAAATCTTGGAACACTGAAAGCTCTTGTTTTCTTTAAACACTGATCATTCAATTCAGATTATACTTAAATATTCCTGAAATTGAGAGCATTTTGGCGGGATGATCTGCTCATGTCAACACAGTACACAGTGTCAAATAGACACAGAATCAGAGTACAATACAAACACAATTTAAATCCCAATTTTGTGCTAACTCCACAGAAATTAAGATGAAATCCATAAAATAGATATACTGGTTCCATGTTCATGAGTGATCTGATTGATCCTTCCACGCACACAGTCAAGAGAAACTGATATCAGTGTTCCATTACGTACTCCAAAAGATGCACGGAGGGACACACTGGTCCATATGCTTCCCTCTGGCATCTGACCTCCAATCTGCTGAGCAATTGCTGTGGGCTGCATGTGATCCATTGTCAACTGATAGAGAGTCATTTTGAGCACATTGCATGAGTGGATTAGCTTTAAGTTAAATGCAAGGCTGGCAATTCCCTTTTCAGTAAAAATGAAATACTTCTGAGCAAGCTGTCCAGAAGAAACCAGCTGTATCTGTTTCTCATTGGATGAGACCTGGGTGAAATCCAGTAATTTGTTTCTCACAGCTCCAGTAGGCAGACCTGTAACAGAAACCGTGGCTGACATGGCACTAGAAACTGCTGAAGGAATCCAGATGAGGCTGAACATACTAATTCCAGAACTATCTCCAAAATACCGAACATTACACTGTGCAGGAGAAAGTATCTCAAAGCTAATCAGATCTCCAGCACCAACTTTCGTGGCCCCAGAGGCAGATATCGATGTGTCTCTGTAATTTACCCCAGATTTAAATACATTCATTAGTTCTCTGTTGGTACCATTCCTATTGATATAAGAAATTAAGGAGAAGCCCTCCCGGACACATGTATGACCCATGGAATACAATGCTTGGTGAAATACAAATTTGACAACACCGGTTTCAGTGAACTTTATAGCTCTGCCATCATGAGATAAACTTATCATGTAAGGGTCAGAAACAGAAATTATTTTAAAGGTAGGTCGATAATTTGTTTGGTAATGCATTGCTGTTGACATCTGTGCACTGAGTGCTACAGCACCTGTGTCATGGGACAACCAAAACAAACTGAGTGGGGTTATAAGATCATAAATATTTAAGTCTTTGCTTTGATTGCAGAACTGATTTGGGCTCCTCAAATACACAGAAAGAGTTTGGCTGGGCTCCACTTCAGCAGCACTGCTTAAACTAGTGCTCTGGAAATACTTTCCTTCTGGCTGTTCAATCCGAACACCACTCAGTTCATAGCCTTCCTCGCTGCCATTGAGTTTTAGGGAAAGTTGCAAAAAATTCCTGCAGTTATGCTTTACTGCAAAATTTAGGTCAGTCCACAACAGACCATGTTGCCTGAATACCAGGCTGCTATCTTCAACAGATAAGATTTCACAGGGAAGCTTTCCTTTTATCTTCAAGTTCAAGCCAGAGTAGACCTGAGAGATGCCAGACTTCACAGAGGGCAGAATAATATTTGCAGCCCAAGACTCTGAGAGCTTGTTTTCATCGGTTGCTGAACAAACCGTATCACTGACAGTGGAACAAGGCACGGCCACCATTCCATCTTCACATTTTAAACACGCTTGGCATTCCTGCATTTCCTTATTAAAGAAATACTCCTCTCCACACATTCCCAAAGCCGCATCTTTCTCAGCAATTCCAAGGCATCGGAAACCACCTGTTCACAGGAAACAGACAATTTTTATTGTCATACCTTTAAAATACTAAAAATAAGAACTATACAGCTCCACACATCAAGTATCTTTGATAATATTTCTAATCATAAGGGAGAAAACAGCAGACAGTTATGATGTTAGATCACCTTGTTCTATTAAAGGAACCTTGATAGCTAACAGAGAGGAAATGTTAGGCATAGCTCAGCTTGTCCAAGCCAAACACAATGGTTTAGAGTGAAAGAGGAGCTACAGAGGGACAATTCTAACCAAAACCTGTAATGTATCAGATACAATGACAATGCTCCAGAGACACTCCCTTCCCTGAGGTAAAAGGTATGGTGACTAACTGGTGCACTGAGCAGCTCAGATACTTTCAACTAAGGGAGAGTTCCCCTACACATGGAGAAACGTGCACTGCCTGCCCAGCCACATCACAGGGTATCCCTGTGGTCGCTGAGATTGCTAAAGCAGTGCTTTGCAACCCAAGGAACAGGGATCCCCAGCATTTACTCTTTGCACAGTTTTTAAAGAACCTGCAAGAGACAAACAGGAAAACCAAAACTGTAAACAGCATGCTTGAAATCAGTATGCATAAGTCTATGCATTTAAAAAGTGGAAAACTACTGTCCTGAGACACAGGATGCCAAGGGTTGTGATAAAGCTAAAATAAAACACTGCTGCAAACAGTAAAGAGAATATCTAGACATACTGTTTGAAATTACTCTATTTGACATAAAGCATCATCATGGCTTGGCTTTGCGAACGAAGATTTGGGAAGGGCTCTACCCACACTTGCTACAGGCACACTGATGGCTAAAAAGGCCAATGCGTGACAGACAAGTCCATTTGCAAAAGGCACAGCAGAAAGACTCCCCAGGTGGTACCGACTGGACATGATGCTTTCTGCGGTGTCTTTTCTCCTCGAGAGTGATCCTGCGTGTGTTCTCAAAGGAGGCAAACTTTCAAAATAGTTTGCAGACAAATTTTCCCTTTGAAATCAGTTTTAACCACGATGTAATTGCTCACATGACACTTCTTTACCACTTCAACTTCTCATATCAATAGCTTCACCACCACTAAGAAATACTGGATGAACTGATAGCGAGTACACAAATACAGCTGGTTTGCATGGCAGAGAAGATTTGCAGTAGTGCCTAGAAATCCCTTTTATGCTATTTGCTTCTTTAAAATATTTCAGTGTATCTAATATTTGAGGATTTTTATAAGTATCAAGTTTTACAAATGCATGTGGTGACTACTCACTCCAGTTTGCTGTCCAGTCTTTTATTGGTTAGATCTGGAGCAGGTGTTCCCCCTGTCTATGCTTCAAATAGGTGACTTCAAAGCGGCACATAAGCTGCTTTATCCTATGGACACAGTGGCAAGAGTAGCACTCTACCCTTTGCCCAGAAGAGGTCAAGCAGCAAATGATAGCGAAACATCAGAAAACCAGCACATCAGCATGCTGCCACTGCTTCCTACTGCTCTTTACTGCGTGACAATCTCTCTCACCTCTTCCTGGCTCCTGCTCTGGGCACTGCTGCACCTGGTTTAACAATGAGCAACCCAGCTCAACCTGGTTTTGTGAAATCAAGTTTTTCTGCAGCACACTCCCCAGTCCTTGTCACTCATAGAAGCCAGGCAATGGCAAGGCAGTTAGAGTAAGCCACACATGTATTTTTTTGCTGTTACTACTCATAACTGCCTGATGCAAAGATAAGTATCAAGAAGATTAAGTATGGGAATCCATCTCTTTTTAAATCCTCTACATCAAATTTGGTTCAGGTTCATTGCATATCAACATTACTAATTACAAATCAGGGCTATCTGTCTAGGTTCCCATTCCTCTTCCCCCTGCATCCCACAGTAAGTTCTACCGTAAGATTCACAGTTAGTCTTCTTTAGCTTGCATGGCATTCCAGAGAGACTGCCTTTGATTGACTCCATTTCTTGGACAACAGTCTGATCACTTTCCTGTGGTTATCTAAGAAGGAGATAATGCACTGGACTCCATTTTCACCGACTACATACCTCCAACTGTTATTGAAACTTGATGACTAGCATTTAATCAAATAACCTAACAACTCTCATCCCAGATAAAAGTGAGAAAAAGCAGTAGGGGAAGAAGGTATGATGTAAAGGAAAGAGGAAGGGTGATGAAGGAAAGGCTCCTAATTGCACATTTTTTGATTGTTATTTGCTCTGTCTCCCCTCACACTGTACAATGAAGATGAGTTGTTACAGATGCAACAACCTTTGCGTGCAGCTCAAGAAACCACATTCAGCATCTGGAACTCATATGTCAGATCATATCCCTATCTTTCCGACATTACCCAAAACAGACATTCAGTTTCAGCCTGCCTTTTAACATGTTAATCACACTTGTAGAAGATATTGAGCTACCATGGCCAGACAGGCCGAAAGTTGTCTGTAATAAAATAAAAAGAACACTCCCTCTTCCATGACAGATGGAAACAGCATTGACAGGACATTGATTCCCGTGGTGATGGGACTGATTCACAGGTGATATGAAACAGTTTGCTTTCACATAGTTACAAGCCACCATTAAAACTGGGAGAAGATGAATCAAGGGAAGTGTCCTTCCCTTTCAAATACATTGCTACTGCTTTTCTGTGGTCTGACACACCATCATAACTCATCTGTTTCTCGGCAGTATTTTGCCCTCACTTTCCCCTAGCAGTTGTACAGACCTTTTTGGTCCAGTTCCCCTCCCTCCACAGAACCCACTGAATAAATTACTTACAGCCTTCCCTCTTTCAACCCACAGATGACAGCAACACCAAATGACTACCACATTGGTAGCTCCCTTTCTTAGGACCGAGGCCTTGTGGGGCTTCCATCCAAAAACCCACTAATTCAACCAAACCTGATGCCTTACTTAAGAGACAAAGCCTTACACCTCTTCAATGCTCTGACTCAAATGTTGGACCCTAAGCTGTCTTCCCTCTAACTGCTCATAATTAAGACTGTCTAAAAGAGTCTTGCCTCTTCTTTTGTAAGACTAATGGTAACTCCTCTACAGCATTTACCACATAAGGCACCACTAAGTGCTCTCTTGCCCTAGTCCGTTTCCAGTTTCCTGTGGTGTTTTGTATGAACACCACCCAAACCAACACAGTTCCTCCCCAGAGGAACTAAGTACAATACGAGAACCCATGCCATCCTTTCCTAGAACCAATTCCCTCTCACATTTTTCCTCCACCAGTAGCTGGGTAGGAAAGGTACAAAATCAGTCATAATCAGCTGAAAATAGCCCTTGCCCCTCAGAAAGGCTACACTCTTTCTACAAGTTAGAAGTCTAGAGGAGGAAAACCATAAAATCTAACGAAGCCCTCCTTCGGTTATTTGACTGTGAGACTTCAGGTACAAGTCACAACTGATGAAATGCTCTGTTTGATCACAGAGTTCCTTTCAAGCCTTTTTGGCTGAGAAAACTTAGACAAATAGAAAGAAACTTAGGACCTGGATACAATTCACTCATTATGTCTATTAATTTTGCTCTTTTGTGTCTGACTGCCATAAGAATATAATGAAGTCATGAAGGCAATGTCTGCAGTGCAAAACACCAGACAGATCTGTTCTTAAATGTCCGAAAAATTCCCCCAAGCCCATGCAAATTCCCCCAAACTGTTGATTGTTCCTCAGAATTTGACAATATTGTTGCTAAAGGAGAATGTGATTGATGGAAGGAGCCTTTATAAGAGCCTTCATGAGATCAAATCAGATATGTACCCCAGTGCAGCAGAAGGAAAATGACAACTATTTTTCTCCATTAGGAATGATATCTTTGATTTTGATTCCATTTGCACCAACATAAACAAAAAGAAAGTCAGGTCATAAGGGAAAATTAAAACAAAGCACCTAAAACCCCATGAAAATAAGGTAAAATGGACCATACAATGCTTCCTGTGGATATTAATGTCCTAAATAGCCCATTGTCCAAAAAAACTGCTACCAGCTTACAGATGAGTACTTTTTAACCCCTTTGATTCCAGCAAGCTGCACATGTCACTACTCACTAACATACAAGCCTGAGTCCTTATCTATATCTTTGGCCAGTTCCTGAAGATCTAATTATCTCATTCTTTAGTTATCAGAGAATATAACTTACCCGGAGTATTCAGGCATTTTATCCTCTCACCACAAATGCTTGGAGATTCAGTGCATTCATCTCTGTCCTGTAAATCAAAAGAATCATAATGAAACACTATAACACTACAACTTAAATTTGAAACAGGATTTCTTCAGGCTCTGTGACACCCATCTGCCAGTAAGAGGCATAGGCAGGGATGGAGAACAGGCTGATCCCATAAGCATGTTGGAGCAAGAAAATTTTGATTTGTATATGTCAGCTGTTCTAAAAAGGTATGCAAAGGGCTGTGTGGTATCCACAGAAAGCTAGCAGTGTGCAGATGATGAGCTGAATGGAGTGGTTGCACAAATAAAGCTTGTTACAATGCACATCCTCCAGAGTGATGCATCATTCAGTTGATCTTAATGACATTGTAACAATCGAGACAGTGCTAGGAAAGATTTTTAAGGACATTTAGTCTGGGAGGAAGGTGCTAACCAAAAAACACACATGAAAAGTAAATGAGAAAGTATTATTTCTTGTCAACAAGCCCTCCTTTCACCCTACAGCAGGCAGAGAGGAAAGAATAACAGGCTACATTTGTATTTAAATGCTAGCACTAAGGAAAACTGAGACCAGACACTTTCAGGTTCTCAGTATCTTGGGCGTAGGTCACTGGCTGGTCAGGTCATGCTAAGCTAAGAATTGGGGGCAACACTTGGCAAACAAAATACTACTTTAAATATCAAGTTCCCTCTATATATTAGGACTTCTAAATGACAGAAAGTGAACAAAGAATCATCTTATTTTGCTTACTTGCTGGTTTTATGTTGTATAATAAAATGTAGTTTTTAATAAAATGTGTTTAACAATAGAAGCCTCTATGTTCTATATTTGTATATATTTGTATATTATGTTTAAGCAGGAACTAGTTCTTACATTTGTTTTAACTGACAACTTTTGTTTCCAAACTTATAAATCAATGTCTGATGTACAGTTTTGCTTAGTAAAGCTTTCCTTTGCTTTCCAGAGACGTCTAGAAGTTCCTGTAGAGTGGAATGGGATTAAACAAACAAATTTAGCATGTAAAAGTATAATAAATGTTTTAGGATGTCTTTTCCCACCATGATTAAAAGAATCAAAGTTCTGCCAGCTGTCGGGTTTGGAAAAGTGTCACACCAAACAGGCACAAACTAGTGCCTCATTTAGAGCAGTAAAAGCTAAAGAGAAAGCTCAGAAAAAGAAAAACTTCTGGCAGACTTTGAAGTGCCATAGACCCATTCAGTAAAACACATGCTCCAAACTGGATCTCTGTAGCGCTGCAAGTAGCTATTTCCAGAATGTTATCCCAGTATGTCAAACACAAAACTTCATAAGCAATAACTGAAAGATACAGAATTATGTTTCACCTGGCAAATCCGATCAGAGTTTGCAGAACACTCGGACATTTGGAAAAAACCAGCAGGACACAATGTGCATTTCTCACATTGTGAAGGTGTCTTTTGGAAATTGCAAAATTCATCACTTTCACAAATGCCACAGTCCAGCAAAGACTCCCCAACATTAATCACTTTTGCATCCACTTCCACTTTATGCACAGAGTATGACTTCTGGAGATGATTTCTGACCTGGTTTTGAAGTCCTTGAAGATGACTTTCAAAATAATTTTGAATATCTTCTTGCAAACTCTGAAATGACACTTGTTTCACCGTATCAAAAAGCATGCCATACTGGACTTTGATTAGATCCATTTGCTCATACATTTTCCTTTGCTGTTCAAGAATCTCCCGTTGCTGGCTAACCAGTACATGCTGCTGTTCAGCGAGTTTTTGCTGCAAATCGACAATGATCTGCTGTTGGCTTTTTAGCATTTCAGTAAATTTCTCATGCCCTTTTGCAAGGTGCAGTTGTAGTATTAGGGCATCTTCAGATGGAACTTCATTTTCTCCTGAAATAAAAATGATTGATTATTGTCCAAGCTTCCTGTATTATCTCTTCAAAAGCATTCCAGTTTTAGTGTGTTAATGAAAACTTGCTCTAAATTCAAGTCATGATTACAAGCCCTATTCCTTTACTATCTTTGTAGCCACTTCATGGGACCACAAGGTCTTCCATTTCATAAGCAACAACATTTGCCCCTGCTTCAGGAAATAAATTAATCATCACTGGGGTTCAATAACAGATTAACCATTCCTATGTAGATGTTCAAATACAGTAAAGAGTAAATGGCCAAATTTCACTGTAGAGGTGATAAAAAAAAAAATGTGGTGATAAAACTTGCCGCAAATACTAAGCCATTAAGGGTAGTAAAAGTAAGGGTCAATTGCAAAAAGCTGCAAAAGCAGTCTACAATACTGAGCAGCCACAATAAAATGGCAAAAAGGAAACACAAAGGAGATAAAGGTGAAATGAGGCACCCACTGAAAAAAAAAAATTCAAAGTCTTTTATATCAAATGTTGTACTCACAGATTATTATTAACCTTTGGAAACGATCTTGAAGTAATATAGATGTTGGGCTACAGAGCCACATAATCAGCAGTTCAGTGCCCAACAGAGGTCAGAAAGGCAAATAAAATGCTAGGATTTATTAAAAGAAGAATACATAACAGAAGATAATATATCCTTATGACATTACATTAATCAATAGAGCATCTTTAGTACAGCATGCAGTCCTGCTTCCCCATCTCAAAAAGGAGTAAAAAAGAACCCAAAACGTTCACAAAAAGGGCAGCAATGATATGATACTGCCACAATGTAGGTAAGGCTTTCCAAGATCAGCTAAAATAAAAAGAAACCAAACAACTGTGCTGTATTACAGGTAGTGTGTACGCAATCAAGTGGATACGGAAAGACTCTTCACTCTTTTCTTCCAAAATAAGAATTAAGGGACATTAAGTGAAGGCACTAGCTTCCATACATGCTAAAATTTCAATCAGTTCCAGAAAGCTGCTGGCCCAATATACAAGATAAAAGCAATCTGAGGCTAAAAGATACACTGACATCAATCAGATTCAGGAAATCTAAACAACAAACTGCTGGAGCTGGGAAAATGATTGAGGAAAATATCATGTCATACATTCCACAGTATCTGCTGCTGGACACCGCCTGAGAGACCACCCTGAATCCATACACTCACTCATCTGTTCTTATGCAGCACTGATTTATCTTCTTTTAAGTGCAGAACATCATGGATGAGACAATGAAAAAAGACTGTAGCCAGTTCCTGCTTACAGCTCCCACATTATTTTACTGTTTGGTTATTTTTATGCACAGTATAAGGCACACAACTTTTATTTCTCAATATGAACTTAAATATTAAAGCAGTTTGCAGAGTACTGGATTTGAGAAAGCAAAGACCAGGATCCAGGAAAGGCCACACTTCCCATTCAAGTTGGAAATTTTAAAATATCTGCTAAATTATACCCCCATATCTCCTTCTGTCTAGCATGAATAAATAGTTCTGTGAAAAGCAGAACCACTGTCATCTGATTCTCTGTGAATCTGTGTCTTCCATTTGAATGGCTAAATAAGTAGCACTACCTTTGCTCAGTGGGACCACTAAAAATACCATTTCGAATGATTAAGCCATCACAAATTTATCCACAGGGAGAAGAGAAACAGGGTTATTGGGCTCTTCTCATCCCGGCGGTCTGGGCTTTTCTCACACACACAAGCAAAGCTATTAGAGCAACTGAAGGTTAACCAAAACTCTGATTCAGTAAGAAACATAAAGTAGAGCTTTATTTTTAAGCACATACTTAAGAAGTGTTGTCTTCAACCAGTAACTGTCTGACTTACTGGCATTAAGGAAAGCTCTAATTTTAAGTACTGTCTGCAGTGAAGCTTACTCACCTGATGGACCAGCTTTCTATTATCTCTGACCTAAATGGCCTTTGTAACAATGGATACATTCCAGTCAGTCAATTTAGCTTTGCTCCTTTTGGCTGTCTAAAGCTCAGCTGGAGAGAATATGATGCCTAAAAAATGCTTTGTGACTGTTTTTTTTCTCTCACTTTTATCCATTTTGCAGTATTACGACTAAACTATTATGATTAAACTATTATGACCAGTACAAGAGGCCCTTCACTGCATAATACAGTCAGTGCTACTGGCAGTTCACAATGCCAGACCGACAGAGAGCATAATAAAGCTCTTGCAGGAAAGGAAAGGCTTTACTGAAAATAAACTACGTTCAATTAAGCAGAATTATGTTGTTTGCCAAAATAATTCTGAAGTAGAAACCTAAAATAACTCAGATGCTGAGTGCCGTATTTTTCCTCAGTAAGTATATAAAGGTAAGACATGCTGAACAGGTCAGATGGGGCTGTCCCTATCACGGATGTCTAAAATTATGAGATGAATTCCACTGCAAGTGATGCTTACTCACTAGCAGATTCCAGTAATCCCATCTTTCCACATTTCCCAGACAAGCATCAAACATGTATATCCACTAGCAACACACAGGTGTTCCCAAGACCACAGATACAGTATTATTTTCCTTGCACACACACCACACAGTCATGGCAAGGACTGTTTTGTAGATATCTGCTCCATGCTTTCAAGACTAATCCATGCTGCAAACACAACATCACATATGAACCTCTGCTACATTTCCCTAGTATGCCTGGAAAGGACAGAACATCCTGAGGGCGTGTTGTATGGACAAGGGAGCTCTCAAACACAACCTGCCACTGCACAAGAGGCAGAGGCTAAAAGTACTGTGAGGAAGGGAAGGTGAGATTTTGGTTGGCACCCAAGAGCACAGACATCTGACCTTGACAGTCATTCCTGGAAACCACAGGAGACGAAAGCAGTGGGCTGCAGGCACCGCTCAGTGCACAGACAGCAACAGCAGGAGAACCTACAACCTTGTTCAACCATGTTTGGCAGGTATGAGATATCATGGCTGCACATTATTTTGCCCAAATGCTTGGGTTTGCACCTGCAGAAAAGTCTGCACAAAAGAAAACAACAGAAAGATGGGTCTGATAGGGAAAAATAAAGGATTTAATGACAATTATTGAGTGAGGAGGAATACAAAATGGTAAGATAAAAATAGTCCCTGTGCATTCCTTCTTTCGGGATGCCAGTCTTTCATCTGAAGTAAGGTGTACTCACGGTGCTGCTGAGAAAAAATAGGGACAATCTTGCAGAGGAATGGGCTCATCTGATTTGAAATGGGAGTATGAGCCTGCACTCCAGCATCTTCACTTGGCCAAAGGAAGTGCTGGTGCAGCTGCAGTTGGCAGGAGTGTTCCAGATAGTAGCTGTGGTGCTGGTGATACTGGCTGAAAAGATGATGATGATGTCTTTGTGACCCCCACAGATGGGCTGTGCTGGCTCTGTCAGGCAGCTGTGGAGAGTAACAGTCACCTGCCTCCTGCAGGTGAGCCTGCAAACACAGATTTAGTCATGGGAATCAGCTCAAGCCCTCATAATGGCCTGTATCTTGGAGGTCTTCAGCAAGCACTCGAGTAGACTACACCTCATATGAATGGGGCTATATAACATGCTGAACAACAGGCCATTCAGTTCACCAAAACACAGTTTTCTGCAGCAGGTTAACTAGAGCGAGGATATTTTAATTAGTAAGGAATCACTGCAAAACTACTCATGAACTGTCACAAAGGTGGCAGTCGTAGGCTGGGTTGGGCCTCCAGGTCTCCACCTATGGATGGTGAACTAATGCAGGTAGAAAAAAGGCCTTAGAGTCACCTAGGCAACATATTCCAGCTCCCCTCATGTCTGAGGAGAGGTCAATAGCAAAGAAACACCCTTTTCAGCTTTTAGTCATGTGCTGAAATGATAACTTGATCAAAATGTTCCCCTAAAAACAGAGAAAGACAGCAAGAGTCACTAACCTGTCTCTTCCTGAATCATTGAATCATAGAATGGTTTGGGCTGGAAGGGACCTCACAGATCATCTCGTTCCGACCCCTTGGCCACAGGCAGGGTCACCTTTCACCAGACCAAGTTGCTTAGAGTCCCATCCAACCTGGCCTTGAACACTGCTAGGAATGGGGCATCCACAACTTCTCTGGACAACCTGTTCAGTGCCTCACCCTCTCACAGTAAAGAACTTCTTCCTTACATCTTATCTAACCCTATTCTGTCTCAGTTGGGAGCCATTTCCCCTTGTCATGAATATTACATGCTGTTTGGGTCACAGCTCTCCCCAGACAAGTGTAAATGCATTTCCCCTAATTAAAGATCTGATTATCACGGGGGTTTTTTCCCTTTTTGTTTTAGTAGAAGTAGCTGGAATTGCCATACAAACCATGCTCATTTCCAAGACCTATGATTCCAGCTGTAAATGGGAATTGAACAAGGAATTCTCTACACTGCTGCAGCAAACCCAGTGACGTGTTCAAAATAAGATCCCAGGCAAATGCAAAGAATGTTAGAGGTTGCAAGTAGAGCAGAATACTGGATGCTTCTCTGTACACTGACTTGAAGGAAACCAAAGACTGTCAACATGGCTTATTTTTTGGTTCCTGATGCCAAACACATGGAATTTCTGCTGGATGTTGATGAATCCACTATGCTGTTCTTCCACTCCTAGGAGAAAAAGCTACCTTCTGAAGGTCTGGATCCAGTCTTTGGAATGGGTTAAACAAGCCTCCACATCCTTTGTCCAGTCTGGATAGAACTACAGCAAGACTCATCCACACCAACTGCAGTAGTTGGTAACACAAGGTAACAACAGTGAGAAGGGAGAACTTCTCACTGAAGTTCACTGAAGAAGGGTGCAGCTGTCCTCATCTGAAAACTCACACATAAAAGCTCGTGTGTTACCACAGGTTTGCTCGCTGTGTGCTTCATGTCAACAGTGCCTTCCATGAGATTACGTGGTTTGGTGGGCAGTGCTGTACACTACTTCCTCTCCAATATCTAGGACGTCTCTCTCTGCCAAAGGAAGATGAATGCACAAATCCATGACTGCCACTGGCCATAATCCATTCTTGAAGCATTCAAGGACTTTGTTAAGGACAACTTCTAACCACACTTTTGTTCCTCCAAGACTTCACCCGGCATTAGGCCTACAAAGAATATAAAATGGAAAGCGTATAGTGAACTCTGTGCCAAGTCTCCAAAATCCTGAACATCTTTACACTCTGTCCCTTTACCTTTAATTTTCTCTGACCCATATTAGAAGGGAAAGAGGACCTAACCCTAAGACCTAGGAGATGAGAGGTGTACATAACTCACCATGTTAGCTGGAAGTGCTGGTGGTACTGGAGACTGGGCAGCACAGGCTGATCCAAGTCTTCTAAAGACAACCAAAGAATAAGAGGATATTTGGAGAAAAAAGACCTTCATGGAGATACAGCATGTCTGCTTTCAGAACCATCCAAAAGTATGGTTCAGAGAATCCTCTTATTATTTGCCAAGGCTTGTATCCCATAGAAAAGGATTTTGGTATGAACAAAGAAAATGCAAATATCCTGGATCCTGGGTCCATCTGCAAAATGGAGGCATGGCATTTATGATGACAGTACAAAGAGTATGCACAGAAGCAGAGAAAAGAGAGGCTACCCATACTGACTTCTCTGTTTTCTGCCCACCTTTGGTCATGGAGCATACAGAGATTCTGTAAGACATCTGAGAATAATATCAGGCAAGATGAAGGTAGACAGTAGTCCTTGCACTAGGTATAGGGGCTTAAATGTCACCCCAGGGACTGGAATCACCAAGCACGGAGGTCTCCTTCAGAGGACATGTCCCTTCACTAAGCAGACCCTGATAACTTGTAAAAGCTTGGCACATGTTCTGGTGTCTGAAGCAGCTACAGCCCTCAGATTTGCCCCAGATGTGACAAGGCTTAAATTACTTTCTCCATGCTTTCCATTAGCTTTTAACATCAATGGGAAATAAATCACCCTTCCTCATACATTTTATACCTTTCAGACACAACATTAAACCAGAATCTGTGGTTATATAACACCTGCTGGTGCTCTCCTTGTAGGTAAATCCATATATCTCAGGCAATTAGATATATCTTCCACTGATCTATGAATGGACATACCTGGCCTCCTACAAGGATACCAAATTCACCAAAACTGTGCTCATTAACAGACAGGTAAGTGTTCTGAATGATGTGCTGTAAGATAGGCTCTGTATTTTTTTAACCCCCAGCTATGGCAGCAAGACAGTTTGGCAGCAGCAAGTTTCTCAGCAATTGCAACAGTCCGTTCACCCTGAGTTCGGAATGTACACACCCCCCACTGAATCCTTTTACAATATTATATTGCTATAAATTAAAAAACTCAGGAATACCAGACTGTGAAGAGAGACTTACACATTTAAAAACACCATTACAAAAAAGTTTTGCCGTGTTTCATCAGCTCTAGGTCTCCCACATGCAACTGTGCATGGAGAGGAGATGAAGGGGAGCAGAGAGGGGAGCCAGGGCAGCAATTCCCTCACACGTTGTGTAGACCAGTGCCAAATTTGCCTCCTAACTCCCCAAAATCAAGGAGGTTTGGTGCAGCCGCTCAGGCACCCGTGCCCGGGCTGAATCGCCTCAGCTCAGCAGACACCTGCCCGGATGGAGGAGACCCAGCACGCAAGACCACGCTGAGTCCCCGCGGGCCGCAGGAACTCTCCGTCCCATGGGAAGAGGCTGTTGGTGTAGGGGCTGTGCCCTCCCGCCCCCAGGCCCCCTCACACCGCCCCGCACCTGGCTTGACGTCGCAGGTGAGCTGCACCCCCAGGGCGCCGCCGCCGCGCTCGGGGGCGGCGTGGGCAAAGTCGTCCCCCGCGAACTGTGCGGCTCTGTCGGCGGCGCGCAGCAGGGCGGGCTCGGGGCAGCCCTC
>VYXB01001585.1:521286-605776 GCA_013397135.1 Pachyramphus minor
GACAGGGCTCGGCCGTGCCGCCCCCCGCGCCCAGCAGCGACAGGCAGACGCCGAGCCAGCACCGCGCCCACCACAGCCGTCTCCCCGGCATCTCCGGCCGCGCCTGCAAGAGAAGAGAGGCCGCGGTGGGTCAGGGGAGCTGCCCCTCTCTGCGGGAGCGGCCCGAGCCCGCCGCTCCCTCCGCCCTAGCCCGGGGTGCCCGGGGACCTCCTATCCCTCTCTCCCTCCGTTCTGCAGGTACCGGCACAGCATCCCAAATCCAGGACAAACTTTTCACACCCAGCGACCCCCGTCCCGTCCCTCCCCGGCGCGTCCCGGCGTAACCTGCGGGAAGGTGCGGGGCCGCGCCTGCAGCAAGTGCGGCCTCGGGGCTGGGCTCCTCAGAGCGTGTGCCCGCAGCTGGGACTGACCTCCTCCGAAAGCTGGAGGGGAATGGAAATGTGCAACATTCCTGGGGCTTCGTTAGCATCAAATTTCCCAAGCGCCTCCCTTTAACTCCTTCGCTCCTCCAGCCCCTGCCGGCTGCCGGGGACGGTGGTGGGACGGAGGCGGGGGCTGCCCCGCGGCTCCCGACGGCTCCGGCCCTCCAGACGGCTTTTCTTGGCAGTGCCATCCCAAGGCGCCCGAACAGGGATACGTACACTTCTTAAAGCATTACCTTTCATTCCGAGTGGTTTTATTTCACCTGAAAAATCCAAAACCAACCAACTCAAACCCCCAAACAGGCAGGAGTAAAGTACACGCGCGACGCAGTTGTCAGTAAATAAAATTTCAGGCGGCTGAAGAAGTTATGGGTAGTTTGGATTTCTTGGTTCCTACTTCGATCGTCAGGACCTACACCAAAGTTAACCACGATCGCAGCTGCCATCTTCTCTGATGCTACCGACGGCCGCAGCAGAACCGAAGCGAAGGACCGATTTTGGAGCTATCAGCCATGCGGCTGTGACAGTGTGTATTGCTTTCTGATAAAGCAGCTTCCCCAGACTCTTGCTGGCAGCGGTCACACCGAGGTGTGAGAATCAGCATACCTTTCGAGAGTTCCGAGGCGTGAATAACTCCCCACAGCAGGAGCCACCTCGCTTATCTAATCTCTTCCATATGGTATTGGGGGAAAGCGACACCAAGTAGGTGTCCACTTCAACACTAACTGCAATGCCGCATTTTGACCTTGTGAAGTTGGCCAGCACCGATACAATGGCTATGGGCAGTGGATAAAAGAACAATTACAGAAAATACTGTTTATTGATTCATTAGCTTCGGCTTCCTTCCACCCACAGGTTCACACACATGTAAAACTCCCTCAGAGTATCTTTGCAATGCTTTCACACGGTCTCTTTGCTATCACTGATACAGAAAGGAGAAACAGTGCATTGTTTTGTTGGTTGGAGTTTGGGGGGTTTGTTTGTCTGTTTGTTTTGTTTTTAACTCAGACTGGTTCATTTACTGTTTCCCTTTCTACTGAAAAATGCATCACTTGCAACTGACTTGCCATTTTTTGCCTAAGCATTACTTCTTTTGAAACACCAGCTTGTTGAAACGGAAATGCTGTGAAGCAGCAGCAGTGGCTCCAGACACACACAGAGGGGTTGTACCCTCTCCTGAATTCTGCAGGGCTGGTGACCTGACAGGTTGTAGAGCTCCTTCCTGCCTGGGACAAGAGTACCTGTAAGTTCTGCCAGACCAAATCCTACATGAAATGCCCAAGAGTTCCTGGACTGTCTGTCCTGACCTTCAACGGAAGTAGAACTCCAGCGTCAACTACTCCTGAGAAATACTAGGTTTTCCTATGGTTTCCAGTATCTCTACAAAAAGGCATAGAATAAATGGAGATAAACCTCCAGGATCTGTCCCTCCAGGGAATCCACAGCTCAGCTTGGTAGTATGGAGTTCTGCATGAGCTAATTTTTTTCTGCTGGATTAATAACTCTGTATTTTCTCAAGTTTCTTGATAGGATGCAGCCAATACAATGGTACCACAGCTGTATTATTTTGGGGATCCATGCCAGCGCATATAAAGCTACTTAAGATGCAAACTCATCTTTGGATCATCTTCAGAAATGACATAAAAAAGCTATAGAGTTGGGGATGATTCCTAGAATAGCTACACCTGCAGGCTAATAATTCATGAAATCACATGAGACATGATGTTCTCAGACACCACACAAATCAAGAGCAAGTTTACTGAATTTGAGGTGATGGGAAAAATAAGAGGAGAATTTACCTTCAAACCTGAATCTTAATAAAAATGTTTTTGAAGGGGAAAAAAGCGCCTTTGTATAGGCAAATACCGTAGCAGTGATAGTGCAAACAAGAGTACTGATTCATATATTTGATTTTTGAAATGTCTATAGCACAGAATGCAGCAGTGAGAAATGCTGCTATCAGTTGACAAGTAGCATAAATATGTGTATGCTATCCCTTATGACTGAGAAACTGCATCAATTAAATGGGAGTGTGATATATATTTAAAAAAGAATGTTCTGCTGATGTCTAATATATGGCATATCAGCTATATGATACTGTTTGTACGTCCCACAGAGTCACTCAGCAAACCTGCTGAAGGTCCGAACTGAAGTCAGTGGCTTGTATGTCAATACACATGAAGCAGTACCTGTTGTACTCTTGCATTCCTTCCCTGCACGGACATTGGGTAAGCAAGGAGAGTCCCTACTTGTCCCCCTCCCCTCCTGTTTTGGTGCAATGCTTTTCTTTTTCCTCTTCATGGCATTTTTCAGGTTGGCTGTGTTCTCTAGCACAACAGGAGCTAGATCAAAGAAGTAAGTAAGGAGGCTCCTCCACCTACACTACGTGCAGTTTGGGGACGGTTCTTCAGACCTCTCAGTTATTAAAAGTCATACAGAACTGGTCTGTATACCTCCCTCCCCAGTCAGGCACTGGTGTCTGTTTGCTGTCTGTCCAGAAGGGACTCTCTCTGCCAGTGCCAAAACTGAATGCGATAGGTCATAAAGACTGGGAAAATAGCTGCAAAACTGCCCTCCTGCTCTGAGCCAGCACACAAACCCAGAGAGAGCCCCAAATCGACTTGCTTAGCCCCATCTTCAAGTACAGGCAGCAGCGCTAGTGCTCCCCGTGCAGCGGGAGGTGGGGTTTGCCTGTCTCGAAATACAACTCACCGAGGCCAAGTAAGACCCTTTACGGAGACTCAGCATCTCGTCGAGGTTTGCGGGACCCCTTCGGGCGCTGAAGGGCCCTTGGCTGGGGGCGGGGCGGCTGCCAGCAGAGGGCGGCAGGGCCCCGTCCTCCTACTGTCCTGTCCCATCCCTGTCCCCCTCCCCTCTCACTTTCCTGCCTTTCTTCTGTTTTGCTCCCCGTGGCCGGTGGTTTGAGGTCTCTCGAGGCGGCACCGGCCTCGGAGGGGGACCCCGGGAGGACGCACCGCATCCTTAAAGGCCATATGACCGTTTGACCAAACCTCAGCGGCACATTTTTTCCTGCTTATTTCCTTGTTTCTAACCAGTTGAGGCAGCTGGATGAAGTAAAATATCTATCTTATGTGCTCTCTGCATGAGCCAGTAGTTTGAAAAAGTCCGGACAAACGTGCATTAGGCATTTTTGAATAATGTTTGGAGTTGGATGATATTTTGCAATATGGATAACAAACACCAACCAAAGCAGTCATATATACACTATTGCTCAATATGATTTATTTTTCTTAAATTTCTAGTTTAACCATGCAGCAGTTTTGTAAAAAAATCCCTGCCAGGTGAGATCTAAACCCCGCACTGTTTTCCCACCTTTCACAATCTTTTACAATAGCAATGTACAACAATTATTTGATCCTTCAGGCTTTGCAGACATGCTTAACTTAGCAATACTATTACATCCAGCAGCACCGCTTACAGTGTATACCTTTAACGATATGCATTTTTGTTTAATCAAACCCAAACCAGAACAAAATAATTATTTTTGTCCTGTTGTTTTCAATTATTTGTTTTTTACAAGACTTGCTTTTTCAGGTTAAAATTCCACATATTACTGTCATTTTTAGTAAATGATGGTTTCCAAAGAAGATTGATAGTTAAATAAATGATTATGAACCAGATGAAAACCATGGGAGTTGTTTTGAGTTTTCGCATTAAAGCTATTGGGACTTTTGCATGATCATTAACTACGAAAGGAAGAAAAAGAAACTAAGGAGAAACAAATCTTGCTAGAATGTATCTGAACTCACTATCAGACAGCATTTTAAACACTCTAATTTTGCTCATTGCCTTGTATCCTTCATTGCTTTTCAAAACATTACCAAATTTAAATCTCAATGTGTTTTCACTATTTTCAAAACTGCTAAGTTTACTGTTTAGAAATTCTTTTTAATATTCACTAACCTTCAGCCTTTATTTCTTGACTGGCTTTCAATAAATTAATTCTATACATTGTAAAAGGATTCCTAATCAAAGTATAGATGAACTGACAATAGCACCTGGCGAGGGATTGACAAATCTTGCCCAAAACAGCCATTACCAACAGTTGCTGATGCAGAATGCATAGATCTCCAATTTTTATTCCTTCTTTCCTTGAATGATTTTGCATCATGCAAAATGGCATGCAATGGTATCTGTGATGACTAATTTGCCTGTAACCATACCTTAGAGGACAGAAAAACTAGATAAACAGAGGAGAGAGCTGTGTCACTGAAGTAGTACTTCTCTCTGCTATGTCCTCCATAAAGAACTAGCATCAAATCTCACAAGATAATCAGCCTCCCTTAGATGCCTAGACTGTCAGCCCTTTACAGGTAACAGTTTGACACCTAATTGGCATGGGAAAAGAAATGTAAATTCACACCTGTCCAAAGAGGGAAGATGTGGAAACCCTGCTGAATAGTGACAATAATAAAACAATAGCCCACCCAGAGATCCTAAGTTTTCATGAAAATAATGAAAAAGGGAAACAGCATAGTTCAAAGGATATACTTCACTGTTGTTAAGTAACACACAAGAAGAGGTTGTTACCTTGCCATAGTGGTACTGAGATTTGGAAAAAACAAGAGTTATTCTCTGTGAGAAATTAGTGCCATAGATCTCAAATGACCCATACTGTCAGTCCCCACCTGCACAGAAGCAATAGCAATAATTCTGCAGTGTAACTAGGAAAAAAAAAAAGAGAAATCTCTATTCTAAGTAATTTTGGGAATGGCCTGATTATCCGATCAATTTTAAGGAATTACCTGAAATAATTTTAGTGTAAATTGATTAAAAAATCAGATCAACTTAGGCTGGTAGTACAAATATAGTCTTTGTGAGTTATATGGTAAAAATAGTACAAAGAACAGGAAATACAAATATTTTTCTCCAGTTGCTGAGCGAAAACTGGATACTTTTCACAACGTAGTTCTTAACTGTACTATAGCTGAGCAGGAGAATGCACACACCACAGCTTTAAACTGATAGCATTTCACTGTTTCCACAACCTGGTGTAGTTTCTCTGCAAAAGAGTCTGCTGCCTCATACCATTGTGCTCATGTGCTCTGTAGGGCTGCACAGAGCTCTGCAGACATGCTCCCTGTTGCAACTGCTTCCTCCAACTGAGCTGTATCTGCCCTGTGGATAAGCCTTCAGGCTCTCAGACTTCACACAATCTAGGATTTTACAGCTGGAGCATACTATGAATACTTAGAATTGGTCAGGGCTCAGAATTTGCATTTTCTGAGAAATCTTACTGGTTTGAAATCTTAATTTGTCCCAATTTAGAATGAAAACTGTTAAAGCATTTCCTAGGAAATAGACATTCCACTAACAACATTATTTGAGAAACAAGGATCCACAGCATTTCCAAAAGGCAATGATTTCTCCTAAGAGTGGTGGAGCCCTGCATACCAGGAGGTCCTTGTATTCCCAGATTCCTGAGACAAGGAAGAGGCCATCACACAGGAGTGGATCTGACTGAATGGAAAACTGGCAGCTGACCTGCCTTGCAGCGAACTATCAAAAGTTATCTGTATTCCATTATGAGGCTTGCTGAGATAAGCCTTCATGAAATGTTTCACTCTCAATGAACCAGCAACTTTTGACAGAAAGCATGCCAGCAGAATGGCGTTTCCAAGAGATGCATTCATAGCTGGATGACACAATGACAAAAATATCTCAGTCTTGGCCACACTAGCTGGTCAGCATTAGTTCAGTGCTACAAGTCTCAGCCTCCTGAAGTAATAATCTTTTGAGTCGCCTTCTGTTCTCCTAATTGCTGACTGACTGCACTCCTGCAGTAAAACCACGTAAGTATTAGAAGCACAGCACAGAATCCTTGTTTATGTATTCATACTTGGATAGAGAGAATCTCCTGGACAGACATTTTTGCATGCTACTTTGTAGGCTTATAGTTAGATACACATCACCAGGCTGCTCAGAAATTCTCCTGATGAAATGACCTTAACAAGGAGCTTGTCTTGTTCCTCAGGGCCCTTATATCATGGTAGTGGGAACAGCAAATGATGAGGGAAGTTTTCTCTTAAGCAGCTCCACAGCTGAGTTTTGGAAGATTCTATTGCATTCACAAGCCTTCATACAGGTCTTCTACTAAGAGAAGAAGGTGTGCTTGAGGTGCATCACACATACGTACTTTCAGGCTACCAAGAGCTGTGAGGCAGGGTCCCCTGCTGGCCATATAATGTGTTTTAAATAATTGTCTTCTAGTGCAACAGGTATCTAACTGCTGTATTTCCTTCATTATATTATTTCTAATGGCCAAAGGACAACCTCAAATCTAACCTGTTGTCTCTGGTTTTCATTACAGGAGTAGCAAAAACTATCATTTACTAGTAAAACTGTCTCAGATTTTCACATTATAAAATATGGTTTGAGTTTTTTTATACTTTTGCCAGCTTTTAACTGTTTTGATTAATGTATACTCAAATAGTTGTTAGCCTCTGGTAGTGCTATACAGAAAAAAAGCATAGAGGCCATATAAAAAGCATATATACTGCATGCAGAGAATGTGACTGAAATTAATTTACATCAGCAGCCTTAATTCTGGCATTTCCCTAGTCATGAAAGTTTTATTTTACAGCCTTAATAAAAGCTTTGGGTTTGTATATACTTATGTGTTAAATACTTGGTATAAAATAAATCACTGGCAGGTTACAACCTATCAAAACTCCATGGCCTCTGCAAAAGTAAACATATGTAAGTATGGTATACGTTGGACTAAAATGTATCAACTACTCTCAGAACATCAAAGAACCCTGAGGTAAAAGAGATGGTGGTTAAAGAAAATATTTTTGAAAGCTAATATGAGTGAAAAATGAGGAAAAGGTCCTGGATTCACTAGAGTCAATGGTAAAGTACCCACAGCTATAAATGGTGTCAGGATTTCATGCAGGAAACCAAAGCAGAAAAAACCCCCAAACCCTAAAAATATGGAGCTGGCTGGGTGCAAGACTGGATTCATTATCTTTGAAATTCTTCAAATCACAAAACAATGTTTCTCCAAAACAAAAAATATTTGGCTTGACTGTATGTGTCGAGGATTTTGACTTATGTTATAAAAAAGAACAGACTAAGAGATCTAACATTTGCTTCCAATACTTCTGAACCAGGACTTGTCAATAGGAAAGTACAACTAGATGGTCCAGTTTATTTTTTGCTTTAGTTGATGGATTCTAATAAGATTAGTCTTCTTCAAGTTTTAAAAAAACCAAAGCCAAAACAAAACAAAAAACCCCACAAAAACAAAAGAACAACCCAACAAAACAAAACAAACCTGTGTTTGAAATTATATACCTAATATTTTGAAAATATTTTGGCAATGTTCCTTCTTATAAATTCGTGTCTAACAGTTAGAAACAATTACTATGTCAAGTGCTGGCCAACAGTGAAGAAATGAAAACTATCCAAGGTAAGTATTACTTACTGTGAGATCTTCCAGTGGGCATTCCAGACCAGAGACACATCAGGTTGGAATCTCATAATATTTCTGCTTCTGTTTTAGATGAACATATAATCACTGTTAAAAATGAAGACTTGAATCTGGAATTCAAAAAGACAAAATCTTCAGTGTTGTCTATGATTCACTAATGTTGAAAAATATTACCATTCAGTCTTGAAGCTGCCAAAGAGAACAAGTAAGAAGACAGCTAGATAATCTTTATGCACACAACTTAAAGCAGTGTAATTTCAAAAAAACAAGGCTGCAAAGCTACAGGAAAGATGTGAATGTATCTTGGTGCCTTTTGCCTTCAGGATAAAAATTGGAAGAAATCTTCAGTTGTAATAATTGCTAAGGCCAGTTTTTTCCTTTCTTTTATTTCGTGCCAATTTCTAGTTTTCCAGAGTAACAAGGGGAGAAACAGCACAGTAGTGGTACCATGGAGCATTTACACACTTCCAATTCCTTATCTTCATTTTCATCCATCCAAGAACAACTGAGGTTTTTCATACAGAGGAAAAGGTTTTTCAGACATACACAAGGAAATGGCACAGCCGTGAATGGCTTCTGCAAAGATAGGCAGCATTGTAGCAACTGCCAACGTAGACCTGTGCATTTCCATTTGCAAGTGTAGAATTTTAAGAAAAGGGGAGTTATTCTTGGGAAAATGACTAAATTAAGACTGTTTAATTTACTAAATACTGTAGACTTGACGTTCATTTACCTCATGTGAAGGAGCTTTACGACAGATGTAAATCAGGTGCTCTCTGTGTTTTCCAAGCTATAATAAAACCTCTTGCAACAAATATCCCATATTAGCTTCTCTTTGTGCCTTTCTATATAACTGAATCCAATAAGGATTACGTTTTCTCCTTGAGAAAGGAACCACACTCTTTCTGTATATGACCAAAGCAAATTAACTTTCTTGGTTCCTAGTGCAGAAATCTGCACAGTAACTAACAAAGTTCTCCTTAATAAAGCTCCAGTGTCTGGTGGTCTCTCAAATACCCTTTGTAAACAGTTTACATTGATCTTTGCTCCAAGTTGTGAGATGTTTAGGGATCTTTTTTCACTGTGGTTATTTGCCCACCATCAAGACCTTATTTTGCTAATCCTAAAAATAGGCTAGGATCAATTACAAAGACTTTTCCTCAACAGTGTAGTTCTAAAATAAATTTAAAGCCTGAGATTTTGGCAAAAAATCACATTAACATCAAACTGGAAATGTTTCAAACACTGATTGATGGAGACCCAGCTGAGTTTATTCTACTCAAGATAGATTTTCATTAGGTAGTCCAAGAAGAGTGTTTGTTTTGGCCTCTGTTTCTAGAAATAATATTAACCTGGCACAATTTTTGTTTCTATAAAGAAAAAGGCTGTTGAGCGGGCTAAATATGTGTGTCTTTCTTCTCATGTATTACACTAGTTTCACTTACATTCTGTGTTTGTATTTTCAGGAGCTGCATTAGATTTTCTGTACTGTGGTTAAGTCAAATCACCTGTCTAGCTCTCTGAGGTACTTACCTGGCCAGAGACTGTGAGAAGGTCACAATCCAATGCAGGTATGTCCAGAACATATCTGAAACCTAAAGGAGTGCTCCCTCTCCATTCTTCACCCATTCATAGACAGTTAAGGTACAGACTTCCAGGCATTTAGGCACAGTCACATAGCTAATGGAACCCAAATACTTTTTACAACTGGAGCTCTCTTGACATTTTTAGGTAGCTTTAAATGCCGTTAGCAACCTGGCTACAAAGGTCCCAGGGGAGACTTGAAAAACCAGCTCAGGTCTTCCACACCCTTGTTTAGCTCCTTCATATTACTCTCCATAGTTTTGTTCTCAATCTTTCATGCTTTAAGGGAAAGAGCAGGTTTCCTTACCCTACAGAAATGTTTGATACAGATACATTGGAGAATGTGAGACCCAGAGTTACTAGATGAAGAGAAGCTCATAAGAGAGATTAAATTTTCATTTTTAGTTAAAGAGGTTTCCACTTTTCATTTCATATGACCCTTACAGAGGAAAAGTGGTATATTGTGTTGTCAAGCAAGACTATCTTCACTTCATGAGACAAGAACCTATTTGCAAACCTGTAAATGTTTAAGACTTTTTTCTGGAGTATGTTCACATAAATGAGATGTTCCTTTTGTATGTGTCTACATCATAAGGCATAGAATTCTTTCTGCATAGAAAAGGAAAAGAAAACTGAATTGAAAAAAAAAATAAAGGTACTGCACTGATCTCTGAAAGGCCTATTACCTTTACAACAGTTCACCCAAAGGCAAAGTTTGCTTTACACAATATTCCAAGGAAACAAATCAAGTGCAAACCCTGTATGTGACAATACTGATCCTTTTAAAAAAACCAGTGCATAACAGTTGCTGCAATTACTTGGAATGCACATTTATATGTTCCAGGTTCACTTAAAATGTATGGTTTTCAACTTTTCTCTTTATTCAGCTGTCAACTCAAGTTCAAATTGAGCCAATGAAGATTTAAGAAAATACTTGCTTCCACATGCTTTCCTTCCCTTCTGTAAACAGGGCATCATCTTTGGCTTAGATATATACCCAGATCCTCCCAGGTCAGCTGTGTCTAGAGATTGCTGATTATTTTCTTGCAGCACCTCTAAAATAGATGCTCTCTTTCCATACATCAAAGCTTGAAGCAAGATTCTCATTTCATATCCTTATTCTTGGTTTCCAGATGTGGTCTTTCCTTTCTCATTTATTCTTTCTTGCTCTGAAGATTATTTTCTAGACCCAATGCTTTTATTGTATCACTTGGTCTCTGCATTCCTTAGCTGGCACTGGCTTCCCACTTATATCAAACACAAGCTACTGATCTTTTTCAAGTCCCTCCACGGTCTCTCCACATTCCACACTGCTTCTCTTTTATTATAGACTCATAAGCTCTCGTGTCTTCTTTGCCCATTTATTAAAATTCACAAGAACCTTCACATTTTATTCTTCACGTCTGAAACTCCTAAAAAGCCTCTGCAAAAGGTTTTTTTAAATGCAGGGACAATGTACTACACATACTTGCTACTCTACAACAGCTACCAGTACTTAGAAACGTCTCTGTCACCTGCAGATAAACCTAAATGCTGCTGCAAAGGATTTTCATTTGAAAATGAGCAAAAATAATACCGAAGAACAAAAATATGAAGAGTACACAAAAAATTTTAATTATGTCCAGAGATAATACAAGAGATGAGAATATTGTTACTGAGGTAAACAGAAACCTCAACATGAATGAGAAGCACAGGGTATAAACACCAAACACAGTGTGAACATGGGTAGGGGACAAGCACTTCCTCAGCTGCTCTGCTGAAATACAGCAATAAACCACCCCTTTTAAAGGAAGTCCTGGACAAAACTGAGAGCTTGAAGTTATTTGTTAAATCTATGTGAGAAAATAATCTTCTTACTAAAGAGGAACATTATTAGCCAAAGATCTTTCATGTTTATTGTATTTTTAGGGCAGAAGGAAAAGTTTTCTCAAAAGCAAGCTACATTATTTGAAAGACTTTCTGCAGAAATTTTACCCCAAAGCCACATCCTGCCTTAATGAGTCCTGCAAGAAACTCTTAAAATTGCCACAGACATAGCTAGTACATAGGAACCCTCATCCTCAGGAACATGAAAGACTAGTAAAGTGTATGATTCTGTCTGGAATACTTAAGCTGTTGAATGATTTTAAATTCTCTTGCTGGGTCAAAGCTTGCTTTTTCTTATTCTCATACAAAGCTCTGTTGTGGTCAGCAGATGGCTGTACTATTATGCAAGAGTACAATTTTTTGTTGACAAATGGACACTCATATGAGGGAAATATGGCAGTATTTAATATATTACTTATAACCATATTCTAAAAATAATACCAACTGTATATTGCAACTGTGCAATGTAGAAACATAACTCATTCAATGGAAGGGGAAGTGAGAATTCACTTCCTCCTCTGAAAATTAAAAAAATTGTTACCAAAGGAAGTACAATGTTATTATTGTCAAGTTCCTCTTTTACACGTTATTGATTCTGTTAAATACAAATAGAGCTCATATTCAACTTGTGTTTTATGGAAAAACTATCTTGTCAACTTTATCTGGAAAACACAGATTATCTGTCTCAGATCTGTCTCAGTAAATTATGTATTGTCTTATGCTCTTGTGAATTGTGAGATGCTACTCAAGTAAAAGTGACACATCTGGCCACAGGTGAGTTCAGGTAATTTCTTGGCACAATGGAAGGAGAGTCTCACCTTGACTCTTGCTTGACTCACAGACGTGGTTGCAGACCAACACCAACTGTGGGCCATGGAAAGCTGTAAAGGAGAGAAGATAGAAAGGTCAAGGTCTCCAAATTCTTAAAAGTAATATTCAGAACTCAGCTGTAAATTACCTGTGATGGGTAAATTGGACTCTTCAGATAATCTACTGTTTTATGGAGGAAAATTTTTATGGAAAATATGGAAATAAAAAGTTCCCTGGCAATCTTATAATTATTCATCAGCAGTTGTGTAAATCATTGATCATGACCTAAGACCACAACTGCAGAGTATTAAGCTCTAGCAAGTAGTTTTTCTCTTAGCATTCACCATTCAAGATTGTTGCAGGGTAGAAACTAATGAATATTTATTTCTTTAAAGATTGTCCTGCATCTCACACAAATCTAACATAATGTTCTGAGTTGGCCAAGACAGGTCAAAGCTGTCGTGGTGTGACAAAGCTCTTGGCCTCAAAGTTTTGCATTACGTGTACGTATTCTGTAGACTCAACTTGTACTGCTATGACATCACTTGATCTGGCTCACTGGGATCTATCAGAAAGGATTGACAGTGTATCCCAATTCCAGCTGCGAATTTCATATGCATGAGTTAATCTCATATGCACCTCCCTTTGAGGTGGGGCTAGAAGAGTTTAGTTGGAGGTCTTGAAGACAGCACTGCTTTCTGCTTTGGCCCCTTACGAGCTGTAAGGGCCACACATCTGAAACCTGTTTTGCAGGAACTATCAGGAACTTCTGCTGTAGAAAAAAATAGGCCTGATGACTATTTCTGAAGATTTCCACCATTTCCTTGCAGACAGTGTTTATGCTGGTGGGAAACAAGTGATTACGCAAAACCTCTACTTTACTCTTCTTCACGTTAGAAAAGATAATACAGGTAGTTTATAGTTCTGCTTTCCCCATATTGTCCCTCACCCTGTATTGCACGTTATGTCTGGCCAAATGTTATACACTATACACATACTCTAAGTGCCAGACTCATTTATTATAAACAGCAGAAAACTTTGCAGCCTAATATTGACATTCAGCTACAGAAAATCAAATGCATGTGTAAAAAAAAGTAACTTGGCATTTGTACTTGAACACTGCCCACTGAGACAGAAACAAGAGTAAATACATACTCAGATTTTTGTGGATACTTTCCGACAAGCAAAAAAATGCTGACAATTATCTCCTTAAAGTTTTCTGTAATCACTGTGAAAATAAAGAATGTCTGGGAAGCGGGTAGGGGGTGGTACAGGTTTATTTTGAACCCTGAATAACAGCAAAAAATCTCAAAATAAAATTACAAAGCTATTTGCAACTACTATTGTATAGTCAAAAGAAGACCATTAAGTGTTTCAAAGGCTTTCCCTGGGCCTCTAGGTAATAGAGTAAATTTTATTATTCATGTGAATGTAATGAAGTAGTCAACATGTAGAAAGTAAAGGACGAAGTTTAAACTGGAATGACCAGAGGACCAGTTTCAGTTCTTGTTCTCACACAAGTTAACACAGGTTGACCTTTGGATAGAAGAAACGTCAAATGAACATTCTACCTGTGTAAATCATGCTTACAACATTTTAGCAATCAGGAAAGAAAAGTGCATAGAGAAATAACTCACAGAGGAAAGAAGTGAGTTAAGGCTGAGCAGCTTTAAGTTAGTAAAATACATCATAAATTTATTGCTTTTAACAAAGCCAGCCAATTCCTTCTTCTTTTGTCTTTGAATACCTTCTAGATTCACTTCAGTAAGAATCTTCAAAACCTTACTCATATCATGTTTAGTTTGTCATACCTGTGAAATCTAACACACAGCATTAATAAAATCAAATGTCCAGTTAAAATGATAGCTCTCACTAAGCTAACTTTTGCATACATTGCTCTGAGCAATACTTAAAAGTCTATCTTGTAAAGCTAAAGAAATTATGTTAATAATAAATGCTGACATTTTCAAACGAAGACCCTCAGGTTACAATTTTCTAGTTAATAACAAGTAGCATTCTGAATAAGTTATGAGATTTCAATATTCCATTTCATGACATTTACAGGTTTCTTTTTAAGGGTACAGACAGTTTCATTTTATCATAAGATTAATAAAGCTAATAAACAAGATGTTTTAGTCAGGCTTTTCCTGCCTCAGCTGCAATTTATGTTAGATGCTCAGTTCTCACACTGAAGAAGTGGGCTGACTTGAACTGAATGTTTGCAAGAAACAGAAAGGGATACATATCCTCTAGGTACAGTTAGAAAAAATATGGATGCACACATGTGTGGATATTTTTGTATGTGACAGCTGGAAAACTTAGGCTATGATCTAAAACTCATTGAGCCCAAGGAAAAACTCTCCCTCAGGCATCTCTGACTTTTTAATCAAGACCTTTGAAATTTTAACAGTGTAAAGCCTTCACATCTAAATTGTTGCCTGAATATATTCTGCATGTAGAAATGGAAGCCATTGACTAACCTGAGGCCCTCCCATACACAGACTAAAAAAAAAAAAAAGTGGAAATCCATCTCAAAACAATCGTAGAGGACAGAATTCTAGTAACTAAGCTTTGATTGTAGACTTTTTAGAAGTACTTCTGATTTTCTGCAGTTAAAAGTGTGAATTTGCTAGCTTCGCTGCTAACATTTTTGAATTAAAACATCTTCATCTTTTCATCCAGATTGAGGCTTTGTTTTGCTTTTGGTTTTCACTGTAAGAAACAATACATATAAGCTTTCCTCTTAATAGTTATGGAGAAATAATTCTGTTCTCAGTTCTGAGTTGCTTAAAGATGCCTTCAAAAGGATGGAAGGATGGATGGGCAGAAGGACCATATACCTGCTCTTTAGCACACTGAGTTTTAGCTTATTCATTCGCTCTAATTCTAAAGAATTTTATGTGATGTACTTGCTAACTAGCTTCTGTATTCAATGAAGTTGTACTTCAATTTGGTTTACTATAATTTTTCAAAAGCTGTTATTGGTGATTTCTTCCATATAAACTCTCAAATGAGAGCTTTCCATCTTCTCATAGGAAGTTTTATACTTTGCAGGTCTTCTGCAGTATTGCACAACCACAAATGAATTTAAAAAAAAAAAAAACAAACCACCCTTAAAGAGAATTAGTTCTTATTGGAAGAATGTAAAACCTATAGTTGCTACTTGCTTATCCCTATACGTTTGCTTTTGACCTTATAATCTAAGCAGATGCCAAACATTTTTCCAGAATGCCCTGACATTACAGCCTGATGTGGTGATGTGATTCACTTTACACTAATAGCAACCTCTTTAAGCTTTCTGGAAAAAACAGTGTCTCGGTGAAGGAAATTATCTGGTGTACCCCAGAAGATCATCTGGGCACTGTAACAAAGATTTTCAGTGTCTGCAGAGTACTACTTGAAAAGAGGATATTCCAGCCTTTAGATATCACTTGCCTTAAACTGATACTTTTTCATCCTATTTTGTAGCTTGTATATATACCTTTATCCTCTATGATGAAAACCTTCATTCTTCCATGTGAAAATTATTTTGTTTGAATAACCAAAAAACAAACAAGCCTTTCAATTGTATTCTATGTGTTTTGCTATGATAAAAGGTCTAATTAATACACTGATTGACATTTATTTTCCTTTTTGTTTTTTACTGTTGGCCAATGGCACAATGGCTTGGAAATATCTTACATATCTGCAGCCTTTCCATTCATAACACTGAGAATTATGGTCTCATCCTGCATTACCCTGGGCAGGTAAGATCTTAGCCAGTGTAGTGTCTCATTTACCCTGCAGAAAAAATTTAGGTCAATCTCTATAAAGTCGAGTCATTATCAGTGTAAAAAGTGATTTCAACAAAATTTAAGGGAACACATTCATGGTTAAAAAAAATATTTTTTTTGCCAATGAATCTCTGGTTTCCTGACACTAGAAATATATTTATCTGTTTCCTTTCAAAAACAGATGTTCTGCTTTAACTCTAAATTATCTGCTGCTTTATAAAAACTTAAGTTACTACGATCCAAAAGGACTGTGGAGGTTAATAAAGCTCTTCCCCCTCCTTCCCTAGCTGAGGGTGTATAGTGACAGCGTATCTGCCCAGTGATCTGCTCACCCATCATGAAACAAAAAGAACCATTTCTAACTGCATGTGTTAGATCTTGAGTCATGCAAGTGTTGTGAAACACGCAATTGTAACTTGGGTGGGGTGCATGTCTCCTGCTTCCATTAGAAAATTAAAAGCTTTTGGAGAAGAGCAAGCAGAATGGAGGGCTAGAATTCAGGGCAATGATTCTGCTGCATATTCATTTTATCTGAGAGAAGAGAAAACAAATTGTGAAGCTTTACTTATTTCCCCCTCCTCTCCCCACAAACTTTGCTTCTGTCTAACACTAGGACATGCTGTTAATCAAGTTCATGTCTACCATAGCATTTCCTTCAACACATTTCTTCATTATGAATACATGATGGCCTCCACCCATCCCTCAGGAACACAATCCTTGTGCTCCTGAATGCAGCCCAGAAGCTTCTCAGAGAGCACTCAGGATTTTCTGGAATTTCTCTTATTTTCTCTTTGCTTTATGGAGGTGTGCTGTTCTCATCCCCACTGTTTCTCTTAGAGACAATGATGCCTTTCTGTTACAGCCAGGTACAACGAGAGCTGGAAAACACTGCCATTCAACTTTCTCAGCCTTTTTCAGATTACTTAGAGAGGACCAGAAAAAGTCTAGAGACAGGGAAAATAAAGGCCGCTTGATACAAGCAGAATAGATGTTTTCTACATTATTATAACAAATACCTTGGTCATGTATTTAACAACAGCAAAATAAGTGTGAAACCACTGTAGTCAGGGTGTGCCCATGTTACTGGTAGGTCATGTAGAGAAATGCAAATATACTTCTTGATGACAAAATGCATCATCAAATATTACTTTTTAAATACATGCACAGTGTTCAGTGCAAGGCACTGATTTAAAAATTGAGTTTAAAAATAATAATAAAAAAAGGCTAATTATCAATCAATCCTTTGAAATTATGTCTTCCTTTGGCACCATAGTAATACCAAAAGTCAAACGGAGCAACTGCAAAGAAACTCGGCAAAGAGAATATGCAGTATCATGAAGTCTCAGACTCTCAAGTTGCTGAACTAATAACTGTTTATTAACGATGTGCATTATTTTTCAAATGCTGTTTGCCAAATTTAGATGTGTTTTCATGTGCCTGACCAAAGACACAGCTCTGACCTCAGCAATGTCTCTGGTAAATTTTAGCCAGCTTCTCAATGAAATGATTTGGGTTTTCTTTAAATAACACAAGCAGGAAAATGTACTATTCCCTAAATGCATTCTTAAATCTGGCTGAGCTGTCTCGCCTAGAATTTTTCAAAGCAAATACCCCTTAAAGCATTGAAACATATTTGCTGTGAAAAACATAGTGGTAATTTAAAATGCTACCATCCTTCTGTTATAATTATTTTATCTCCAGCAGTGTTGGAGGAACAAAACATGGGATTTCTTGGCTGCTTTGGAGCCAAATCTGGAGTTTTAATACAAATTGCCTGTAAATGCAACACAAAGCGAAACTACCTGATGACTTCTCTGAAGTAAAAGAAGTTGGAGATGGTGACATTTTCACCTTTTTTCACTGCACTTTACTGTCAGTGCCTTAGATACGTAAGAAAAAAACCTGCCTAAAGCATTGTTTTGGCAAAGTTATCGACATTGAAAATAGGATTTTAAATCAAGAGAAGGGTCTATTTGCACACAGCCTGCAACACTCAAAAATCTCATCTTTTTAACTTGGTGACATAAACCCTTCCAAGGCCACACTAAATTTTCTGGCATTTGCGTGTTCGACATCAGATGGAAACCTCGGATTTCTTTTTGCCTCCCCATCTTTTTATGGGATTCCACGTGTTATAGAAACATTTCTATTCAGTGAATAAAATCTAAGCACACTTCAAAGCAGTCCTTTCCAAGGTATGAAATTACATAAAAATGCCATGAAACCAGTTCGCTGCCTTGCCAACAGGATCGTTTAGAGAAGACGTAAAGTTGCTAAAGAGAGGGGGGAAAGAAACACATTTCTGCCCGAAAAGCAGAGGGCATCTGACAGCGATGCCCAGCCCGGGAGCGGCTGCAGGGCCGGGATGCCCAGGCCGGCCGGGCAGCGGCCACCGCCTGTCCCGGGCCGAGGGCGGAGGGCGGCGCTGGGCGCAGCGGGGCGGCTCCCGCCCCAGGGCTCCGGGCGCCGCCGGGGCGGCCCCATTTCCCGTCAGGCCGAGGGCGGGCGACCTCCCGCCGTGCTGAGGTGCCGTCGAAGCCGATCCGCTATCCCCGCGCCCCTCACAGCGCCTCGGGAGCCAGCGGCCCCCGCCGCCCGCCAGCCAAGGNGTTTAGAGAAGACGTAAAGTTGCTAAAGAGAGGGGGGAAAGAAACACATTTCTGCCCGAAAAGCAGAGGGCATCTGACAGCGATGCCCAGCCCGGGAGCGGCTGCAGGGCCGGGATGCCCAGGCCGGCCGGGCAGCGGCCACCGCCTGTCCCGGGCCGAGGGCGGAGGGCGGCGCTGGGCGCAGCGGGGCGGCTCCCGCCCCAGGGCTCCGGGCGCCGCCGGGGCGGCCCCATTTCCCGTCAGGCCGAGGGCGGGCGACCTCCCGCCGTGCTGAGGTGCCGTCGAAGCCGATCCGCTATCCCCGCGCCCCTCACAGCGCCTCGGGAGCCAGCGGCCCCCGCCGCCCGCCAGCCAAGGTAAACTGGGCAGGGAGGGACCGGCCGGACCCCCGAGGGCTCCCGGCGCCAGCCCGGGACCCGGCGGGGCGGCCGCCGCTGGAGGGGAGAGGCGCCGGGCTGCGGCCCGGCGGGGGGGTGCGGGGGCCTGCTCGCCGTGGGGAGATGTCCGGCCGGCAGACAGCGGTGCTCGGGGTGCGGAGGTGCAAACCCGGCTCTGGGCACGGCTTGTGGTGCCCCCGGAGGGCGTCAGCCCGCAGAGGGGACACACAGCCTCGCACACTGGCCTCGCTGCTCGGGGACACGGACCTTCCGACGGCACAGCGTGGCCTCGGTGCCTGAAACCGGGTCCTGGGATTTCGTGCCGCGGTGCTGGGTCCCGGTGTTGGTTGTTCTCCTGGGTAGGGTTAATCTCGGTCAGACCTTCCCAGTGCCCAGACCCTGGGGGAGCGAGTAGGAGGTTGATGGTTTGCAGGGCAGGGTTGCCAAAGCTTCCCTGCAGCCTCGTGAGGCCGGTGGGATCCCGAGGAACGCACAGTGCCCCTTTTTAGGTGGCAGCGTTAGGAAAGTGAAGGCAGGCGAGAGAAAACTGCAGACCAAAGGACCAGAAAAGACACCATGGGAATGTGATAACCTCTCAGTCTTAAACTAAGTATGTTAGAAGGTGGTGCGGTTATGGCAAAACAGCCAGTACAAACTTCCCAGGAACACAGTTTACATCTCTGCTGGTGGTGTATTTGGCCACGTGGTTTAGGGAAGAGCTAGAAGTGTCGCCTGAATTTGAGAAAGTCCATCCCGCACGATCCCCTCAGCTGAGCACCACAGAGAAGTAACTGAAATGCAGTCTCCAGAAGCTTGGGGTGGTTTTTCAATCCTTTGGGCACCAAAAGAGAAGTTATTAAATCCATTCATTGTCACAGATGTGACAATGGAAGATGTATCCAGTAGTGTCTTTAAGAAGCATATGATCCAGCCTGTCTTAACTGTCATTAAAAGTTTCATGCAGGAATACAGCCTACAAAGAAAATACGCAGGGTTCCACCAAACTAGCATCTTAGCTTTTTGAAGTCACTTCCTGCCCCAGATTACTCTGATTACTCTGGTTTGTTTGGCTCCAGCTTTACTCTGTCCCTCAGAACTTCTGTTCTCAGAATTTTGTCAGTCATTTTTCCTCTTTGGTTCTAGTTCTTCTTTATGAATTACATGACATGCATGGTTTGTCATCTCTTCCAAATCTGTATCTAAAAAATACTGGTGTCACATATGACTCTATTGATGTTACTGTCAGTCAGTTACCCTGCTGCTGCTTAACAGTGGTGTAAATGTAGTCAGGGCTTGATTTAATACATCTTTTCATTACAGACAAATAGGTAAGCCCCAGTGCTCCAGAGGACTATGTTCCACCTGTGTAGATTCCTAATCATTTGTCTTCACTAACCTGAATTTTTTTTTTTTGTAATTTTGCAAAGAATCTGAATTTAGATTAAAATTTTATGTCTAAAACAGAATATTTAACTTTTTACTGAACCTCTTCAGTTCTGTTTTCCCCTGTGAGCTTTCTAAGAAGACTATTGCATTTAATTGTACTTAATGCTTTGTGGAAGCATGGTTTAAAAATTGAGATAATTTGGTTTGAAATATGTCTTTGGGAGGTTGAATCAATGGAATCATTACAGATAACTGAGTGATCCTTGTTTTATATTCTCAGAAAACTCTGATCAATCTGGGAACACACATAACTGGAAAAATGTATTGTCTCTGAAAGGGTACTTTTAAACATTCTCTGTGTCTTCTTTTTCTTTTTTAAATACCTCCTGTGGGTACTACAGACTGTTCTGGTGTTTGGAGGGAAAATCACTGAAGGTTCAAAGTAATTGTTGAGTAAATTGTGTTTTAATTGTTTATGCTGGAATTTGTGATTATCAGATGTACAGTGTCATCAAGCAGGGTATGATGCCTTTGAAGTACTAGTTTATGTTGTTATCAAATGTATTTATTACAGTTAAGTTTGCTTTTTACAGATCAGAAGTCACTATACTTGACCAGTGTCTACTAGATCACATGCTGTAACTCAGCCTGTAAATCAGGATCAAAAATTTGATCTTTTTTGTAATTTGTAAAGAAACTAACATATATGATAGGGTAACAATTTGCACAGAAGGGGCAACAGTATGAGCAGAAGGGCCTGTTGGATGTTGGAACAGTTTAACTCAGTAGTGTGGCCCAAAATTTCTTAGGTAGTAAAAAATTTACCCAACCCCTTAGAATTTTGCTTTTGCTATGTTTCTCCTTTCCTATTAGAAGAAATGTCTTACAGCAATAAGAGGAAAAAGAGGCAGAAAGCTTTCCTTGTCATACTTGCCATGAGTTGTGAAGGGAGAGGTAGGACTTGGGCAACCTGTGGGTGGTGGGATGAGCTATTGCATCTTTTTGGCCCTGTAAAATGCCTGAGAAAACTACTCAGGTGCAACTGAGAGAAGGGGTTGCCTCCTGAGAGGAGGCCTCCTGAGAGAGGACTTGTCTTTTTTGCAGATTCATGAATGTCTGACCATTGAGAAGATGATCTGGAAACATGAATTTTCTGAAAAGTATGTTTCTGTTTCAGAGGTTGTTTTTCAGGAATGTAGCTGAATTTGGATTTCCTGCATATCGTTCAGATATCAAGGCTTTTATCCTTTCCTGCTTTCACTGCAAACTACGCATGTTTTTCTTTCCCACAGACCATTGTTTCATTGACTTGTTTTGTTGTAGGCCTGTCTGACCTGCTGTGATGATGACTTCATGTAGTCAAGTGGTGATCTGGGGTAAAAGTGAAAATAAGACCTCTTATTTGCCTGCAGCAATATGGAAGCTTTAGTTTATTTCCTTTGGGAGGTCTTTAATGACAGTGGTAACTTGCATCCATGTAGACCTTCCAAAGCACTTCTTGAGCTCTATAGGCAGGACCCTCCTCATCCAGCTTTAGACGTTGGCATTTTAGTCACCTGAGGTTCTGAGCCACCTGTACAGTCTCTTATAGAGAGAGATACTGCTAAAACTTGGTTCAGCAGCCCAGTTTTAGACAGCTACCATGCTGCATAAAATTAACCTTCTTTCACTTTATTGTCTAAAAAGAGCCTGGGATGACCCCGTCAGATGCAGATGTCCTAGAAAGCCCACCATATGTCTTTTCATGATTAGGAGTGATCCATGATACAGTAAAATGGCTCTCAGAAAAGCAGGTGTTTTAGGCAGCTTTCCTTATGGTCCAGCCTATTGATCCATGGCTACCCTAGATATTAACAGTATAGCTGCCAGTGTAGAAGATGTATGTTGCACTTTAAAAGAAAGCAACTGGGTACCATGTCCTTCTTGAGGTTCTGTAGGAGACTTTTGAGTGTCTGCATTAGAATATGTGAGCATGTGTTCCTTACCACTCCTCAGTATTAATTTATAGTATTGCTCCTGGGCTTTGAATGGGAAGGAAACACAGATGACTTTGATCTGAGTTAAAACTTTACTGTGGGAATTCACAAACTAGTTTGGTAATGATTGTTTAAAAAGTTTAAGCCTGTCATTAGTTTCAAAGGCTTTCCTCCAATAAAGTGACCTTTCAGATCTGTGGCTAGATAATTGTGCTCATATTTTTTCACTACCAGGAGCTTCACCAGCCTGCACACAGCACTGTTTCTTCTTGTTGAACACTGATCCAACATGCTATGAGTTTAGGCTCAAATAAATTAGGGCTACAGTCGTTAAAAGTACTAGGAGTATTTTGGGGAGTAGATGCGTTATGAATTCTACAAGAAAAAGGAGGTTCAGTATATACAAAATGAATTTTTCTGTGCTACTCTGTTTAGACATGGATACAGAGGCATTTCTGATAGAAGTTTTGCATTGGATACATCTCAGTCCGTTTCCACTTTTACTTTCACTCTGTGTTTGCTTGTCTCTAAAGCAGCGGATGTAAAAGTGTGACATGTAACATTAATAATAAAGAATAAAACTCTGTGTATCTGCTATCAGTGATGAGCAGACCCTGCATGGCTGATGCCACTAACAGTGGAAAGTCCTCAGCTGTCCTCAGCCAATCCACCTGATACAATAAAAATTTTGGTGAAAATCTTGTCGTTGTATCTACACCTGTCAGGGAGAGTGGGGATGTGTGGGGACGAAATCTGCTTCTAGCAGCATTGCTAGTCAATCAAGTATAGAGAGAATAGCTAGGAGCCAAAATGACAGAGGCACTTGCTGGATGCTTTTTCTGTTAAAAATTGCAAATGACCTTCTGAGTCCCCAGTTTTAGGCAAAATGATGTGTCTACCTCAAAGGCAGCTCACCAGGAGAGCAGGGAAGTTCAAAAGAATTGTCAATTAACCTGTTGGTATCAAGTCCATATTGGCAGCAAATGAGAACTTGTTCCTCAGTGGCCTTAGTTGCTCCATTTTGATACTCACTGCATATTCAGGTAACCAGACTGCAGACACATGATTACATTTCTTCTGCCTCAGAGCAAGATTTTGATGTACTTCTGAAGATTTTTCTGGTATTTTCTGACAGTGCTAGAAGCCCCCATTCCCTCACTTGCTATGGGGATTCAATTGAAACACAAAAATAAGAAGGATGTATCAGCCCAAAAAGCATTTTTGAAAGGTGACGTGTTTCTTCTCTCTGATTGCAAATGAAAAAAAAAATAATGGCAGTCAAGTATACATTACTGGTCTCTGTGCTTTTTGATGAAATATTATATTTGAAAGATCTGCTGTACATGTGGCTTGGAGGGCTTAAGTTTCTGAGGTAGCCTTGAGCAGGTGAGAATATGGGCCAAAAACATGAACACAGGTAATATTCCCAAATACTTGTTGTAGTTACAGCTTAGTTTTGTACTTTGATGACCACATCCTCACGACTGATGGCAAGCTGACAGACCTTATGTTTGAAAGAGCAAAGACAAATGAGCCAATATTTTTGGATGCCAGTCTTAGGAAGGGATTCAGCATAAACTTAACTGCAGTTCTGTCCCATGGAGGCTATATTCTTACATGAAGTGCAACACAACCTTTCATATCTGTCACTAGATTGACCACTATTGTCTCCCCTGTGTCATGATGGAGCTGCTGTGACCAGATCAGTTGTTCATCCCTCCTCCACTTCTAAGGAAGAAAAGAGAGGGAAGCAGTGACATTTCCTTCTTATGGAAAACCTTAGAGAGATGGAAGAATGGAAATGTCACAAGGTTCTTCTCTTCTTGCTGCATTTTCTTTTCATAACTATTTCCTTTTTGCAGTTCAGGGCTTTCTGGGTTATGACAAAGCAACCACAGCTATACCAGTATAATATCCCATCTGTAGTGACTCCAGTCTTCCACTTTCCTTTCAGATCTTCATCTGAAATCCACTGCTTAAAGCTGCTTGTGATAACTGTTTGTTATATAGGCTGAAAGAAACAGCTTTGCTAAGAGAAAAGTTAATAGCGGATTTTGAAATTGTACCTGATTCTTCAGTCAGTAGTAAAGCTGAAAAAAAGGTTTATAAAAAAAAAATTCATTTAATTTTTCTACTGTTTCTACTGTTCGTTTTCCACTATGGTGCTGAGCACTGTATTTTGGTGAAATGGCTATAAATTCATATTACAGCATTACTTGCATTATTTGATTTTAGTATATGAACTGTTTATGAAACAGGTGGGTTTCATAAAATTTTTACAGATTTGCTTTTACACTTTTGCTTTACTCTTACCTGTTAGAGCATTTTATGCTAGTGTCTTTTTCTCTTTCAGTGTTCCTTTCTCATATCCTGTGTGCCCTCTCTTAGGCATTTCTGACAGTAATAAGAACATGTGATGATAGGAGATGGTGACTTAGAGCTTTTGCCAGTGACTATAGCATAGGAATAAGTTATTTGTTTGGGGAGACAGTTGTGTCATGGACCCTTACAGCATATCTTGTGCTTATCTAGTGCCTTGTTGTGGGAGGGAGTAAGTGTTGGAAAAGATGAGACATTGACTATCCAATGTAGCAGTTCCTGCACTCAGTATTGGTACTGTAGCTTTTCTTTCCTTTTTTTCCACTCTTTGTAAGTTTGTGCTTTTATTTTCATTATTCCACTCTCAACATCTCTTGATTCTGTAGGGAATTGAGGAGGGGAAGGATTTTCTTCCATTTTAGACCTCTCTATGCCTTCCTCTCTTATATGTGGGCTTCCTTGACTACCATTTTATGCTTCCTAGACAATCTATTAATATGGGATCAGCCTACTTCACGGGTTGTGAAGCAAATGTTAAAATCTTCATTTAGTGTACAGCCACAAGACACACTTCCCCTATCTCAGTGACATAAGGATAAGGGAATGCAGGGAATAGTTCAAAGTAGCAAATGTGCAATTAATAATTAGACTATTGTCATTTGCTGGCAATTTTTAAAAGTACAAAACAGTCTCTTGTTGTCATGCAAGTTCTGTACAGCAGTGTTGGGTAACAGAAGAAAAGGAAGGAAAACATTACACCAACATCAACAAGCTACAGTTTATGGGAAGGAATGTGAAAACTGAATAAATTTGTGCTGGTCAGACTTACGTTACTCTTTCACTATTCTGCTCTGCCACCATGGCAGGGAGGAACCTAGAACTGAATTCATATTTTCTGATAACGCATATGTCTACAGTTGTTTATACCTGAGTAGACCTGAAGCAGACACATTATCAATACGAGAGGAATGAGCCTGGATAAGCTGGTTCATGAGCTCAGAGTCCACACTTCCATCCATCTTTCTGGCTTTCCCAGGAGAAGATAGATTGGGGGAATGGAGATCTTGTTCCTGTGTGCCAGTAATCTGGCACAGAATAGGAAATTGTTTCTTCTACCAATCTGTGTGAAGACACAGGGCTGGAAATAGATCTCCTCCTACCACACAGTGTTTGTGCTGCCTGTATGGCTCATGTGGGGAAAGTCCCAGAAGTGGACCTTCTGCAGCAACTAGTTCTATGACAAAATAAAAAGAAGATGACCAACTCTGTAGCTGTAAATTATTTCTATAGTATTCTTAGATCCACAGGCTAGGCTGAAGCACATTGACTTATGGGAGGATACTACATAAAAATGAATAGAAGTGGCACTGCTTTTGAGTTCCACAGAAAAATCCTGTTTAGGAGCTGACAGGAAGGTACAAAGTGAAGTTCTGGTACGTAGAAATTGCTCCCCAGCTCTCTCCTCCCTGTGTCTGCTTTACACTGGGGTTTTCTTTTTTCCCCTTTTCATAAGGTGCTTTTAACTCACAGTCCCCAGCTGCTTGAGTACAACTGGGTTACATTTTCTGGAGCCCAGGATCCAGACTCTGTGTTTATGCCTGAGAGTTACTCTAGAGAGGATCTTAGTGAGTGAGCTGTCTTACACCCAGCCTGCATGCCATATCCCTCTACACTCTTTTACCATAGCCACAGCATACGCTGCCTGTCGCTGGTTAAATGTTCTTCCTGTCCTCCCTCAGATGGAGAGCCCTTTGCTAACCCCCTCCTTCTGACATACTGTAAGCTTTTAGGTAGTCCCTGGTTCCTTTTAGTTTCTCTTGAATGAGCCTCTGTGACCCTTCAGTAATCTTGCCATCTTGCCCCACCCTAGGAAAAGGACCCACTGCTGCTTCTCCCAAGCACCACTCTTGGCAAGGAGGTTAAAGAAAAGTGTTTGGGGCACTGGGGAGATGGGAAGGCTGACGAGCACAGAGGTCATGGATGCTGAGACAGCATCATCTGAAGGATGGCCTCACACTCAGTGTCTTGTGGTGCTTTACAAACACATTAAACCTCTCTTTCTCTCTCTCTCCAATGGAAAATGAAGTACTCAAATAAATATCACTGAAAAAGTTGGTGGTGTACTTGTGCATAGGATTCCTGTGGTGTTTAAATTATTAATATCATCTTGGTGAAACGGGTAAAATACAACTGCTGTCTTCATCAAAGTGGAGCAGTATAGCTTTCAGGTCTATCAAATCTGGGTCTTTGGGACTAATAAAGACTTCTTCCAAAATCAGTCCTTACCCCACATTCGTTCTTGTAATACATGAACAATACAATACAGTGTGAGTTAACTGTGAAATTCCAGAACAGCAAAAAAGGCAACAAGCTTTCAAGAAACTTAAATGTGTTAATGGCATACCTCTGATTTCTCTGAAACAGAAGTAGGACCTGTGAGTTTGTAGTGCTCATGTCTAAAGATGTTTGTGCTTACATTTGAGTGGAGGATTCTGGAGTTAGTAGAGTACAAGCTCTACTATCCCAGGCCAGTATTAGAAAAGGATTCTCACTGGGTTGTATTTATCTGCCATTTTTATTTTAATCCAAATGTGACTCTCTTTTAAACTAGTAAGGATGGTTTGCAGGTGTGCAGTTGTACAGACTTCCTGCAGATACTGGTATTTTAGTGTGGCACTTCTATTCCATCATGAGCAGAGTTATAACATGTCAGACCCGTCCCTGAGATAAATAGGCAATGTATTCAGCTGCAGATTTCCCAGAAGAATAGGGAATAAGAAACTGCTTTCAGAGTTATCTATGTGTGCAAGCTTTTTCTTGGAAAATACCACACTTATAATATTAGTTAAGTATAGTGCTGGAAGCAGTCTAATTGCTTTTAATCAATTCTATTCAAAATATGAGTTAGTGTTGAAACAGAAGAGAGTAACAGGGGCATGTTATATAGGTAAGAGGAAAGGCAACATTCTATTTGCCAATTGTGATTTTGAAAGCTTGGTGCCAGCTGCCATTTTGACTTCATCACTCCAAAACTTCTATTTCCTTTCTTAGCATCTACTAGAATTAATAACAAATTGGATTATATTCCTCTAGGCTCAATTCTGCAGATAGATGTTCTCTTTTACTCTACTTCATGAAAACGCACCTAAACATCTGTTAAAGACTTTTTACTAAACAGCTGGTTAAGGAGCTTCCATCCTGCCTGGCTTAGTTATATAGGAGACATGTGAGTAGTGTGAGTTTTTCTTGACACCTGACTGTAAAGTCATTGTAAGAAACCTAGTTAGATCTGTTTCAGACCTGCAGTCAATTTGGCCAGAAAGATGTCTTCCACAGTGGTGAGTATCCTGTGCTTCAGAAGGAGGTACAAGACATCTTGTGCTGGAAGGTGTGGTATAACGTGTCTATCATGGAAGCTTTACTCTGGTTCCAAATTACTGGAGCCTTTATTTTAGGTCTTGAAATGTGAGGTTCATCATCCTTGCCTGAAGCTCTCCACAATAGTAACACTTCTAGCTATATTGTGGAGAAAACCAGCTTGCTTACTCACCAGTTTTGATGATGAGTTTCACAGTTACACTGTGCGCATTTCCCAGGAACAGTTGTGTAGACTTCCATTTGCTATCCCATTGATTTTGTGATATAAGTCAGGATGAAATGATGCCTCATAACTTTCCTCTAGGTTTTGATGCATTTTTTTATCACCCTAGTTTCACATCTGTTTCCTGTGACAGTTGACCTCTTTCCAGATATGCTCTTTATGGTGGGACTTCTGTCATTTTTGTCATGATTCCCTAATTTTCTTCTTTTTCTCCGTCTTTGATATGGGATATTCTACGTTGCATAGTCTGTGATATGTAAGGGTGAATCTCTGATTTGAGCACTTTAATCACTGGGCTACTGATGGGTCTCTCTAAAATGTGAAAGATTTCATTCCATTCCAGAAAGCCTTTAAGAATTAAGCAATAGCAGGAAGTTGCAATGCTGTTAGTGGTAACCTGAATAGTCAAACAGCAAGTGTTCATTTTGGTAGTCTGACACACAATGGAGTGCAGGGACTAGGAGCTGAAGACGTGCTTTTGGTCTTCCCATGTGACTTGTCAAAATACACTTCATGTATTTTTATCTTTGCCAGTTGCATATGAATTTAATAAATGTGTAGCTATTCACCACATCACTAAGTGAGGTGAATTCACTGTTCTAATACTGTTTGATGAATGAATCCGCTGTAAGTATCCACTGATGCCAGGCTGTTCCTCATTCTTTTGTTGTTTGTAGCCCTCAGGTTGGTTAAGCTCCATCCACTCAACTGAGACTGAGTTAAAAGATGAGTATCTTGTGTGCAATACTGTTGGTGTTTCCTGTTCAGTATTTCACAAGGGCTTTGAGCTTGTTTTCTAACTGCAAGTGCAGAAGCCCTTTTACCATGTGACTTAGACCACTCTTCCGGTGAAAGGGACCAGGTTTCAGTATTTCTCAGAGCTGTCAAGTACTAACTTTTTAAACTCTGCTTAGTGTAGTACCATGCCTAGTTTGGTTTTTTTTTTTTTATGTACACCGAGTAATCACAGTGTCAGATTTCATTAGATTTTTAAATAGTTTCTTTTTTTTAAGCAGGGTGAATTTTGTGCCACTCATCATTCTGTTAGCTTCCAGTCAAGTGTTAAAGATTGTATCAAACAACTCAATTTCCCATGTATTGTTTATAGACATAGTGCCATTGTCTTAAGTGTGCAAATCACAAAAATTTCTTCATTCTTATAAAGTTGGTTTTGTTATTCCCTCTTGATCTTAATCTTAACAAATCAAAATGTATGCAACCATGCAGAAGTCATACCCTGATTATAATTATGGAGTTCATATTATAGACCTGAAAATGCAGCTCCTGCTCCACCTGTCAGTGCATGACACAACAACATAGGTGAGGTTCTAGTTAACCCAGGTAGTATTGTGCAGCTTGAGAGTGAGTGCAAGGACTGCTTCTCCATTCTTGTATCTGAGTAAGAAATTTCTCAGTGTTTTTCTTTGGTGCCCTTGAATACTGGACCATTCCCGTTGAAAGACACCGTTGTTCACTGTCAGTCAGGTGTGTTGCTCATTGCAAGAACGAGTTGGAGCAGGGAGTTTCCCATCCATCTCTTCCTGTGCATCTGCTAAATTTCTCTGGTGTTAGAAGTGAGAGAACTTAATTGCAACTTCCTAGTCCATAGCTCAAAAAGTTTAGGAATTTACATCTCAATTTCAAAATTCGCATATATAAGGAGTAGATATTTAGGAGAGGGAAGTTTTGTGGGGTTCTGTTGCCAAATTTAGAGATACAGTGCACAAGAGTTTTGCATTGTCATCCAGGGCAGGAGGGCTGGTTCTTAGAAAGAGCAAATGGTTGGGGCATCGGAATGGATGCAAGTAGGTCTTTGGAAAATTGCAACAACGCATGTGACAGAAAAAAGACAGACACTAAAGGCAAAGAGAAGTAGAAGCAAATACCCAGAAACCATATTCTTTCTTAAGCTGAAGTACAAAGATGCTGTAAGTACAAAGAATACAACAAAATACAAGAATTCTGCTATTCATGTCTCTGAATTTAGATTTAAATTCTTTTTATCAGTAAGGAGGCTGCTAAGTCTGAATTTAGGAAGTTAAAAAAATTAATAGATTTAGCATGTCTGGAGGACTTCTGGTAAATGGTGGGGTGAACTGATGAGTCAAAATACAATGTGTCAATACTTATGTATTATATAAACCTGTGAGGGTTTAATATATGTAAAGTAAATAGTGAGACTTGGTGGTTAGAATAGCAAGCTGAAGAGAAAATGTCTCAACCTGTTAGATATACAGTATGTGAAAGGTGAGACTATTAAGTAAAATAAATATAAGAAAATGTTGTAAGAGCTCAGTGAAAATTTGAGAATGTGAAAATCTGAGGAAATAAAAGACAAGGAATACCTTTAGCTGTATGCTTGGTGTGACTTCAAAGAGTGCTTGTGAAGACAGCAGTTTGAAAATCACTTAAAAATAGGTTAGGTTTCACATACGTGCCTTTGCACAAGGCCCTCCTTAACATTTTTGTTTGTGACAACCATAATTTCCTCATTTTNCTGCAGTTGCAATTTCCTCCTGAGGGGAAGAGGAGGGGCAGGCACTGATCTCATCTTTGTGGTGACCAGGTCCCAAGGGAATGGCCTGAAGTTGTGTCAGGGGAAGTTTAGGCTGGATATTAGAAAAAGGTTCTTCACCCAGAGGGTGGTTGGGCAGTGGAACAGCCTCCCCAGGGAACTAGTTGTAGCACCAAACCTGGCAGAGGTTAAGAAATGTTTGGATGATACTCTCAGGCACAGGGTGTAACTCTTGGAGATGGTCCTGTACAGGGCTAAGAGTTAGACTTGATGATCCTTATGGATCATCATTTTGCTTGGGCTTTTTTTTTTTTGGTTGTTAGCTACTGAGAAGTGTTCTTATGTTTGATTTTTTTTTTTCTTTTTAAACAGTTCTTACTCCTCTTGATAAGAGTTGCAACCAGTTGCAACTCTTGCAACTGCCCTCTTGCAACTGGTTGCAACTCAGATAATTTATTTTATCATTTTTATATTCCTGTTCCAAAAAAATATAGCAAAAGAGGATTTCAGTTTGTCAAGAGAACTGTATGAAGACCTTTTCCAGAAAGTTGATCTAGCTAGTGCTTAAAAAAACCCTCAAAAACATACAAATAGCTACAACTGATGAGATTTCCTTAGAAGATATTTTGATCTCCTAAATCAGAAAACAGGAAAACATAAAATTATTCAGTAGAATTTAAATTCTGATGAGATACTTCTTAGTATGAACTGCAGCTCCATTTTTTGTCACATAACAAATGTATCTTCATTCTCCCTGGTCAAATATGTGCCATTTTATCTATCCTTTCTATGAAAATTGATTCTCCAAGTGCCAGGTGGGTAGGAAACTACGCAGCTGTTCATTCAAATAAATAAGATTCAGCAATCATATGCCACCCAGCATATTGCTGAATCTACAGAAACAGAATTGTATATGCAAAGTTTTGTATAAGTGTGATACAGACAGAGAGAGGGAGCCATCCAGTGTGGATTTGTCAGCTGGAAATGAAGCAAAAAGATGACTTTAACTCTCCATTTGCTCAGTGCTGTGTGATGTGTGTTCCCTGTTCCATGGGCATAGCTGTGCCGTCTCCATGGTTGGGATAGGGTTACCTTCAGCCCTGCCAACCACATGTTATTAAAATGTCTTTAACAGTATCCAGTTCCTAAATCTTTGATTTCTGGGATCTGAGAGAAATATGAAAGTTCAAAGTTCAGTTCCCAGTTGCCTGTGCCTTGTTTAGTTACTGGCTACAAAAAACATCTAAAGGAGGTAGATTGTACCCTGAGCCTGACTGAAGAAAGTTGTACATGCCTACGCCTAGTGAGTTCTGGTGCCAGGAATGATACGAGTGGTAAGAGGACAAGGGGAAATTAAACCAGTCATGCTTATGTAGCTGCCAGAAAGATGAAGTCCAAAGTAAGTAGAGTAGCTCAAATTGCTCCAATATTAACTGTCATGTTACAGATGTGTTACCAAATGATTTTCAAACATCATACTTTAGTGATTCAGTGGCCTATCTAATTTAACTGTGGAATAGTTATGTGGATCAAGATGCTCTATTAAAAGGAAAGCATTAAGATTGAAAAACAGGGTACTTGCTGGTCTGCTGCTGCTGCCAGTCTTTACTGTCATTAGAGTCACTTCTGTCCTCAGTTGCTTTCTTGCATCAGGTTGGTCCTCATCCTGTAAGGTGCTGCAGTCAGTTGACTTTGGCTGGCTACCACGTGCTTGCATCCTCAGCAGAACATGGAGTGAAAATACAATGGAAAAGCTCATGGTTTGAGATAAGGACAGTGAGATCACTTGCCAGTTACCACTTTCCACTCAAGTGGCAAAGGGGGATGGGGAATGGGGATTGCTGTCAGTTCCTAATGCTTTGTCTCTGCTGCTCCTTCCTCCTCACACCATTTCCCTGCTCTGGCATGGAGGCCCTCTTTGGGAGACAGTCTTTAATGAACTTCTCCAATGTGGGACCTTCCCACAGGCTGCAGTTCTTCAAGAACTGCTCCAACTTAGATGCTTTCCACAAGGTACAGTTTTACAGGAACAGACTTGCTCCAGTGTGGGTCCCACATGGGGTCACAAGTCCTACCACAAAACCTCCACTGTGTGGGCTCTTCTCCACAGGCTGCAGTTCCCGCCAGGAGCCTGCTCCAGTGTGGCCACACCGTGGCTGGCAACTTCATTCAGGGCATGTCCACCTGCTCTGGGGAGGGTCCTCCACAGAGCAGTATGGATATCTCCTCCAGCAGGATCCTCTGTGGGCTGCAGGGCAACAGCCTGCTTCACCATGGGCTTCAGCATGGGCTGCCTGGGAGTCTCTGCTCTGGCACCTGGAACATCTCTGCCTCCTTCTACACTGACCTTGGTGTCTGCAGGGCTGTTTCTCTCACATTTTCTAACTGCTCTTGTGTAGCTGCTGTGCAGCATTTTTTACCCTTTCTTAAATATGTTGTTACAGAGATGCCACCAGCATTGCCATCTCTGGCTCCATCTTGGAGCCAACTGGAACCACTGTCCCTCTCAGACATGGAGGATCTCCTGGTATCTTCTCACAGAAGCCACCCCTGCAGCCCACCACTGCCACCAAAACCTTGCCACATAAACCCAATACAGGTTCACACAAACCCAGTGAACCTGTAGGACTACTTACATATTTAAAGTTTGGCTCTAGTTTGACCCCTAGTTTTATGCAATCAATACCACAGTTCCCAATCCCTTGCAGGCTTGAGCCTCTTAAAAAAAATGATGTTTCTAGTTCTTGTCTCTGGTAATGTTCCATGTCAGACACCCTTTTTACAGTGCTTCTTTCCCGGCAAGGAACAAATTTAAGAGGAAGAGGATTATTACAGAAGCTGTGTCTCTGCCATGTCTCAGCACCAGCAGTGTGCAATCCTGTCCTCACACTGCCCTCTTGCAACAAGCACCACCGTTTACTGTCATGCAGCATGTACCCATTTCCCTTGTTTCAGTGCTCCCCCTCAGGTGTCTTCAGGTTGGGTAAGACTGGACTTCTCTCAGCGCACTGATGTTTGAAAAAAAAAAAGAGAAATATTGAGCCAAATGTTGGTCATGTGCCTAACCGTAGCCAGGTCCTGCTCTAGGTAACACCCAGTAAACTCCTGTAGTATTAGTTGTCTGAGCAAAGAAAGAAGGATTTCAAGATGAAACATTCAGAAATTTCTCGACCTTAAACTTGGTTTCCCTCTCCATCTCTCACAGGCTGCATTTTTTTGATGTGTAAGAGACAACCATGGTTTATTAGCTAGTGACTTCCTATGAAATGTACAAAATGCAAGGAGATTGTTGGAACTTGCCATGGGTGTAGATGCCAAGTGTGTGTTTAAGCATATTGAGTCTGATCTGTTAATAGTTACTTCTAAATTATGGATTCAGGTTTTTGCAAGTCATGAACAATTGTTTTAAAGTAATTTGTGAACACAATATAAAAGAACGTTGTTTGTCTTCTGATTTTGACCATTGTTGGCCTTGAAAATGACCTTTAATGACTTTCTGCCTGTGGAATTTTTCTTTCAGATGGAGCAAACCTGTGATGATATAGATGAAATGTTCAGCAATTTACTTGGAGAGATGGATATGCTGACCCAGGTAAATAATTTTTTTTTTTCCATCAAAATTAGTAAAATAACTATTATGTGTCAGGGAAATGAAGTAAATTTTCTACATTTTTCACATACTTCCACTCTGAATAAATACAAATATATTATTTTGAAAAACCTTCAACTAAATTTTTCTGCTTGACAGTTAAAACAAGTGGCCTGGAGTATAACATAATATCAGTGTAGGGTAGGTTCTTAAAGACAGCTAATTGCTTACGAAAGACATTTTCTCAAAAAAAACCCCAAGTCACCAATATAAATTCCTCTGGACTTGGTCCAAAGAAATGGAAAGATTTTGTCAAAACAGGAAGAGTCTGAGTCTGAATTTTCAGCATGAATGCTTTGCATACATGGATAAATGGGATGTAGCCGGAGTGTCAAATGTGAACCTTGGAAATCAAAGCAATGTTCTAAATGTATGCATAAAAGTAATCTTTATATATGACAAATATTAAGTTACAGCTAGGGTGGCATTCAAGAATTTATAGAGATGTTATTGCCAGTGTAGAATACACTCTTGAGAGGAAAGTATAAAAGAGCATGAGCCTTTTTCTAAAGCTCTAGACATTAAATACTTCCTGCATAACCTGATGAAAAGATAATTTTTATTCCTTAAAAAAACCCCTACAAAGGCAATAATATTGTTGTATTTTAATAAATGCATGCTCAAACCCACTTAAGTTGTGATCTTGTATTCTGTGTGAGTCTGTTTACAGCCTCTGTTTTGAGGGGGTCTTTCTTGGTGAATCTCAGGCTTGACAAATTAAATACCAATAATTCCGAGCCTCAGAATAGAAATTGTGTTTAAACTGTGTGAAAACCAGGATTTCACATGACATTCTTAGCTGTCAAACCACAACACTTTGGCCCTTGGTAGCCTTTGTGCTCTTGGAGGGCTCTTTATAATATTGCATATTTTACCTATATGTATTTATAGATATCTATATATATTAAGAGGAGGGGGTTTATGATAATTTCATGTTATTATTATGCCTTGAAAATTAACAAAATACTGCTTATGATGAATTTTACCTCCTCAGATTGGACATAGCACTGTTATGATTGCAGGTGATGCAGAGTGAGCCTCTTGTGTCTGCTCACCAGTGCACTACTTGATGGGATGGAGTCTCCTAAGATGGAGACTGACTCCCTCTCCCCAAAGTTCTGGCATCACCTCTTACATCAGCATTGTATGGGAGAAGGAGACAGGCCAGTTAACAGACTCAGATCTTAATTTCTTTAGACTCTTAAATTCCACACCAAGACTCTAGATAGTTTTTCACACTTTTTTACCAGTCTCTGTGTTCCTGAAGTATGTGCAAATTATAGAAGGACACAGAGATACCTTTACATTGCATAACAAGGCTGAAAAAGAAATGCAAGTTCAGATTTGGGCTTTTCTGCCAGAAACTAGGAATTTTCTATATAACTAAGCACATTTACAGTTTACATTGCAACAGCATGTTTTTTCTTTTGTTGTATTTGGGGTTGGATTTTTTTTTCCAAAGAGCAGAAGAAAGCAACAGTTAGGGTACATGTATATTAGTAAACAAAACACTCTGGAGAGAAAATGGCACTGTAGCTTAAATATGTACATAGCTGAACTCTTTTCACAACCTCCTCCAAAAAGCTAAAGAAAGCTAAAAATCAGTCTGGCTTTGTCCACTGTCTGAGTTAGAAACAGTCCCATTTTCTGCTGTTCCTCACACCAAGCCTAAGTGTTGCTGGTGTGGTGACAGGAGTTGCTGTCATCGTGGATCAGCATTGGATTGAGAAGCATGCAAAACCCTTGACATGATGTGACACAGAGCTTGAACCCTTGTCTTAGCCCTGGTTAGTTTACCTGTTTAGACATAATCCCAGAAACCAGTGTGTGTTGTTCTGTTCCTTGCAGAGGAATTGATTTCATTAGATAAGTTCAGGTAATTGATTTAGAAATGTTAATATCTGTATTAATAATTATATCATAAGATACCTGTTTTTTTCTTCTACCTTAACAGAGTTTAGGAGTGGAGACTGTACCACCTCCATCCCCCAAAATGTCCAACAATCAATTTAGCTTTACAGTTGGTTTTAAAGATTTAAATGGTAAGTAGCTGAATGGACTCTTTCATGCCTTTTATGCTTATTTAACATACCTCACAGCAACAAATGAGAAGAAAATCTTGACATACCCTTGATCAAAAAAATCCCAAACCAAACAAAAGAACTCTGTTTTGCTGGAGAGGGAGGTATATTTGTTTCTCTCAATTTAGGAAGCTTGAAAAGGGCCAATTTTTTTGGGCATTAGTCAGTCTAAACAGGAATCAGACTTAAGAAGGTTTGGGTGTAGACGAAAACAAAAACGAGAAGTCTCCCAAATAGCTTCCTAAAATGCAACCTTTTTAATATAGAGATTTAACTTGATAGAAGACAAAGTTCCTCAGTGTGATATCAGAACTGCATAAGCAGTTTTTGTTCAGTGGAAGTTTCATCTTCCACTGCTTCCACTTTACATTTCTTATTCTCATTTTCGTTTGCACTGCCACTTTTGCATGTACAGCTGCTTGTTGATGCTGTGTGACAAACCAAATGAGGGAATTTATCGGAGTTTAAAAAAAGAACCCTCCCTATGGTTTTTTATGTACTGTTTTTTGGGGTATTTTCCTTTTTTTTTTTACTCGGGGCTGGTTGTTTGCATTTGCCTGAGTTGGTGTTACCCTTTCGTTTTGTCTTGGCATCAGTTCTGTGTTAGGTTTCCTAATGACTCTACCAGCAAAGTGGGTAGAGCTATGTAAATACAGAGGACCATAAGCCATCTTTCCCACTGAAGAGAAAAACTTATTAAATACTCTATTAACAGATAAAGCAGGGTAAACTGAGATGATCTAGTGGCATGTTCACACTTGTGAATGTCTGATGAATGATCTTATTCTTTATTGGAATATATAAGCGTTTGTCAGTATCCAGTTCTCTCCATCCCTTTCCAAAATCTCACTTAAATGTTTTCCCAATTTGTGATTTATTTATTTTTAAGTGTGCTCTTTAAAGAAATTTAAACCACGAAATCTGTTTGATCTTATAAAAACCTTCTCTTCTAGAAAGCTAAATCATCCTACAAGGGTTTTATTCCATAGTATCTCTTACACCATGGCTTGTTCAAACCACAAAAGAAATTACTTAGTAAGTTCCAGCATAGGATTTTATCTTATATTTTGTCAGAGTAGAAAACAGAAGGAAAAAGTTACAATATTTCTATCTTATTTATAAGATGCTTTTAAAACAGATGGTCTTGTTTGTGTTTTGATTAAAGGATCCTCAAAAGCCTGTGGTATGTCACAGATGTTGATCATGCAATTACTGATGTGCTACAAATGATACCATATGATTTCTTGTGTCTTAGAGCTTTTTAATTCTCCTTCATGCTAATTTTAGAGTTGTAGAATAGTAGTAATACATGAAGATATTCTTGATCTAGGCCTCAGTTACATGGTTTGTTGCCATATCAAAACTTGCTAAGCATTTATGTATGCACTTAAGTGAATAGCCTAATGGGAGCTAATGGAATTTCTTGCATCCATGTCACTGAGCATGTACCCAATGACCTTGCTGAATCAGGACCCTGTTTTATAACATCATAAGGGCCTGAGACTGTATCACTGGAACTGAAGCTTCCTGTCTGGTTTAGTTTATATTTGTAGAGTTCCTTGTACTGGGAACTTCAATATGAGCAGATTACTGGTTGTTCCTAAAGCACATTTGTTTCCCAAACCATGTAAAATGTTTCCTTTCTCATAACCCTTATACCTTACAGTAACCATGCCTTCTGCAATTAAATCTCCACTGAACTGGAAACAGTGTTTTGCATTGCACTCACTGTGATACATTTTGTATTTTTCTTTCCAGAATCCTTAAATGCTCTAGAGGACAAAGACCTGGATGCTTTAATGGCTGATCTTGTAGCAGACATAAATGAGGTTGAACAGAGAACTTTACAAGCCCAGAAAACTTCTTGCAACCAGCAAAGTACAGTCGCTCAGTCTTCGACAGGCTTGGATAGTGACATCTGTTCTAAATCAAGTCTCTATGTTACCATTACTGGACAGTCTGGGGATGACTTGCCCCCTCCACCTCCAGACCCTAATTTAGACCTTCCACCACCACCTCCACCACCTCCTTCTGAGCCACTTACCCAGGTAGGTCTGGGTGGAACCTTATTCTAAGCATTCACTTGTTCTTGTAATTTTGCAAGTGGTGTTTGGCATTGGAAAGCTTGTGGGTATCCCGGGTAGATACACCTTGGTAAAGCTCTGCAATGATCAGACATACATGAACTATGGAGTGAGATTTCTACTGTTGTGAGCTCCGCAATTTCTGCCTGTTCCTTGACCTATTGCCCACTCCTTCACCTTTCTAATCATCATTTTGATGGCCCAATACAGGCGTAAGTCATCGCAAATGGTTTATTGTAACAAAAAATTTATCACTGAATTTTTTTAAGAAGCACTGATAAGTTAATATCTTCTTAATAGAGAACTTGGTTTTGGCATCAGTGCAAAACATGGCCAAGAATCCCTCCACTTTGTGAAGATATCACTGTGTTTGTTCAGCGCAGTTTGTGCTACTGGTACTGATAAGACAATTCTGCAGATGTTTCCCAGATCCATCCCTGGCCTAAGTGATTTCTTGCAATATGAAAAGCTGTTCAGTTATGTGATACTCAACATTTGGTAGGAGACCAGGTGTAAGGCTGAGCACAAGAAGTATCTCTCCTAATCCTAACACAGAATCACTCTGCTTTTCTTGGTCTTGTCTTTGAAAGGAAGTAATGAAGACATCTGCAATGGGGGACAAATGCCCTTTACTTAGGACATGCCAAAGTTATCAGCAGCTAATCATAAACAATTGGCTTACCTGTGTTTAAGTTTTCAGACTTATCACAACCTCCTCCCTGTTAGTGTTTCTGCAGAGCTGTTTTAACAACTGAAATTAAATGTAATATTTCTTGAAGAAGCTTTAGAAGTTAATTTCTTTGATGTGAGATTGTGGAGAGGTAGATAATGTAAGAATCCTGCTCTGTCACAGTCCTGTGAGGAGAGCAAGTGCATTAGAAGAGTGATGCAGCCTGAAAAACGTGAAATCATCTCTTTCACTATTTATGTGTTTCATCAGTCTTTATGTGTGCAGTAACTATGACAGAGATAAGATGTTTACATTTAGGGAATGGAAATATTTATTATTTCTATTCCATTTAAAAATTAATAGGGAACATGAAAAGTGCTCTGTCAGCCCATGTAGAGCTGTACCAGTCAGTTTTGCTAAAATCCATAGTCAATTCACTCCTGTTTAGAAGATCACACGGACTGAATATGAATCACCTCTACATCACTACTTCCCCTGTGTTTGGCATCATACAGCAGACATTCAGCAAAAGGAACAGAAAACTGAGTAGGAAGGGGACCGTTCTGATGATACAAAAACTGATTCACTGGGTAAAGCTTAATGCATAGGACCTTTCAGAGCTGTTTGAAGACTGAAGGTCATAAACATGTGAGAGGAACTGTGCAATTTTTTTGCATCTCAAAGATAATAGTTAACTTCCTGTCTTGAAGAAATATCAACATTTGCAAAAGCAGCAGCTGGACAGCTTTATAAACTGAAGTCTCTTATTTAACTAATATAATCGATGTAGAAGAGATGCTATTAAGATAAGCTCTATCCATTGTCCCACAAATATGTCCCCATCTTGATTTAGACCTTCAAGGAAGTACCAAGCTTCTTAATAGTCTTGTTTGGAAGCTGACAAGTATGTTGTGGAAGGCTGGCTGGTTAGATGGCCTGAGACTGGCCCACCTGCCAGACTCAAGGGCTGGTAGTCAGTGGTTTGCTGGCTGGTAGCAAGTGGGATCAGCACTGCAGTTTGTGTTCTTTAATGTTTTCATCTGTGACCTGAGTGATGACATAAAAACCCACCTGCAGATGTGCTGAAGATGCTTCTAGTCAAAAGCACTGATTGACAAGATGAATGGCAGATATTTAGTGCGAGAGGACCTTGAAAACATGAGGACTAGGCCAGCAAAACCCTTAGAAACCCAGCAAGGTACAAGGTCTTGCACCTGGGCTATAATGACGCCATACATTTGTACAGCTTGGGAGATAACAGGCTGAGCAGCACCCTAGTGAAAGGAGATGGCATGCTGGTGGATACCACAGTGAATAAGAACCATGAGTGCAAGGTCATCTCAGTATAGAAAACTAGCCTCTGTTGGGAGGAGTATGACCAGCAAAATAAGGGACCCATTTTTCCTTTCTCTTGGCACTGACAGGCCCACCGCTGGAATACAGCACTCCACTCTAGATGTGGAGGTACTGGAGGGTGTCTAGCAGAGAGCTAATGGGATGGCCAGGGGTGTGGAGTGATCAGGGGCCAGCAAGGACAGGCTGAGGGAGCTGGGCTTGTTTAATCTGACAGAGGAGGCTGGGCAGTGATCTAATGACATCCTAAAAATACCTGAAGGGTAGATGCAAACTGGCGAAGCCAAATTCTTCTGTGGTAATGCTAGGTAACAGGTACAAGTTGTAGCTTTGTAGTTTCACGCAGGACATTAGGAAAACCTTTTCCATTTCAGATGGTGGTGTAACACTGAAACAGGTGATCACAGATTCTCTGTCTTTCAAGGTTTTCCAAACTTTGCCAAGGAAAATCATGGCTGACCTGATCTAGTGCTGGTGACCATCCTGCTTTGGGCAGGGAGACTGGCTATGGGCCTTCACACCTCTCTTCCAAACAATGTTTTTATGATGCTGTGATCTAAAGCTCACTGAAATTAACTGTGGTTCTTTCCCATTAGTGTTGTACTGAGCTAAATGTCTGTTAGCTGGCATCTTGTATTACCTGAGGGTCAAACAAGATTTCAGAGTGAGAAGAGATGTACTTGCTAAACACAACTGGAATTCTATATGAAAAAATGTGGCTTAAAGTCACTTCTCCCTCAATTAGAGTGTTCCTCTGAAACAGTGCCAAGTTAAATCTCTACTGATATTGTCTACTCTCTTTCCAGATACAGGGAGAGGGGCAGAGAAGGATGGGAACAGGTGGTAGAAGCATTTCTAAGGAATATGTCTGCAGTAGATGATTTCCTCATTAGGGCACTGGTTCTGCTTTCTTTTGCAGCCTTTGCCTCATTTTATGATACATGTATTTAAATACCACTGTGGTGGCATACTGTCTACAAAATTGCCTACAGGGCTCTTACACAGGTTGCAGTGTGAATGATGGAGGTAATAATCATTTAAAATTAGTATGGAAAGAACTGATTTCAAATTAATATTCACTATCTTGGTTAGTATTTGCTTTGACATGACATTTCTGCTTAGTAAAATGAAATTCAGCTGTAAATGGAATCATCAAAGCCATGTTCCTGTATGGCAGGATTCTTGAAAAGTGATTCTTGAGCCAGTCAAGGCTGAAGTTTTGTCTAACACTTCTGGTTGGTGTAACCAAATAAGAATGGTGTTAGTTATTCCCAATGCAGCTGTGATACTAAGAGTCTATTCTCTAACCTTTAAGTGTGCCAAAATTAAGAAGTACAGCCTTTCTTTCAGGGAAGTATAGAGGTGTCTCATAAATTTCCATCAATTCTGACCTTTCTTTTTAAAACTGTCTTTAAGCTAAATAAGCCCTTCTACATTTTTTGTGGAATTATCTGGATGACTTTATATGCTTCTGTCTAAAGATTCCATAAAATGTGGTGATGATACTGTAGTGGGGAAAAAAAAATCTTGTAGCTTGTCAAAGCATTTCTCGAAACAGTGCTAAAATTTTGCATCTTATAGCTTATTTTTTTTTCCACATTTAGTCAGACAAAGCTTATGCAAAACATGAAGGTTCTCAGGTGAGAGCTCTGATGCACAGATTTGTACAATATGTGAACTCTGTTCAACACAGGTCACATGTGGGTGAAGCCTGAGTTATACCTGCCTAAAATTTCCATCAGAAGACCTGCCCACGCCACACTCAACCACTTTGATTAAGATGGTTTTTCTGCTTCCTGCAGAAGAGTGATAAGGGGAGGGCCACAGTGTGAGAGGCTCTTCCCTCCCTAGAACTTCCGTTCAACTACAAAAGATTATTTGGATTCTCTAAGTTAAGCATTGCCAAGCTGTAGCAATGCAAGTTTCCATACTGTGTAGAAAGAAAAACAAATATATTTTTAACTGCTTGTCTGGTATTGATAACTGGAAAGTGGAAAAGTTGGCAACAAGAAGCATGTTTGAAGCAGTGATAAAGCAAACCTCCTCAAAACCTGAGATGAATAAGATATCTTTCTTAGCTCTTTCTTTGTATTATTCTATGATATCTCTGTAACAGAGAAATGATGGCAATGCTTTGCTAGGCCTAGTTTCTTGAAAATGAGTCTTCCATAAGTTGCAATCGTTTCTCCTAGTGCAAAGACCACTAAAATTATGACTGTAGTGTAGAAAATGGAGGCTGAACATAACAGAGAAAAATCTTGTGTAGAAGCAGGGCAGGAACTTTCTTCCACAGTCATTGGCTGGAAATGGGGTGCCTGTCAGCACCATAGCACAAAAATCCTACCCCTTTAAAACAAAGGAGTCTGTGAAAGTATGAGAGAGCAACAGGGACAGCAAAAATTAGCAAAGAGAGAAGAAGGCAAAGACAAGACAGTTTTCAGTGAGGCAGCAGGTGTGTAAAGCTGGAAAGGAACTGAATCCTTCACTAGTACCAAGAGTCCAAGGCAGCTTCAGGAGCCACAGTCACTTGCTGTCTAAAATGTGCTTTTCCAACTCTGTATGTTACTGGAGAAGATTTCCGGAAGACAGATGGCAAAAATAAATTATCAGAACCAATACAGCGGGCACAGAGGCAACTGTAGGCACTGGAATTTGGTATATGTACCTAAAACTCTCAGCACCTGGGGATCTAGAGTTTTACTGGATCACTAACCTCGCTGGTGTTAAGAGAGAGGCATGGTGCTGATAACAACTGCTTTAAAAAAGAAGAGCCGGGTGATACAGAGATTTTTAGGAATCTTCCTGTAGCATTCAGCAAAAGCTGGAATGAACTTGAGCACTATCTAGCTTGTCTGTGTTAATACAAATAGGTCCATTACTAGAATAAAAAGCCATGTCATCCAGTTAAAGGAGTTGTTCCTCTCAGTAAGTATCCGTGCAGTAAGACCTCATGTGGCAAGTGAAAGAATTCAAGTAAACCAATGTACTTAACAGAAAGTATAAAGTTTTAAATCATATAATTCCAAGCCAAGTTTTCAGTAAGATCCTAAAAACTCTAGTTCTCTTAACTCTATGGAGAAGTGAGTTTTCTTCCAAGCAACTGCTCCACAGTGCTGTTTCATTCAGGCTGGGTCTTCCTTTTTTCCTCCTCTTTTGTATTTGTTATACATACAGAAACAGAGAAGAGTCCAGTTTTCAGGCATTCCTGTAGCTTTTGAGGAACAGATCATGTAAGAGCTGTATGAGTGGGCAATAAGAGGAAGCACTGAACTTGTAAATCAAAGCATTGGCTGGAGGATATTAGCTCAAGGAAAGCTGGGGATTCCCTGTATCCATGAAGTTTCCTGTGGCAAGCTTTATGTTCTTAGTATAAATAACAAGAAACAACTCTTTTAAGTAAACATAAATTGCTGGCGTTACTTAACAAGAAATACACCAAGTATCTTGTATCTTTTCAGGAAGAACGAGAGGCACTGGCTAAAGCTGACAAGATTAAACTTGCATTAGAGAAACTGAAGGAAGCCAAAGTTAAAAAGGTGAGCCTTAAAATAGTAAATGCTACCATAAGAGCTATCAGCTAAAGTATCTATTATCATGATTCTTAATAATAAAGTTCTTACTAAAATGACTAGGCTTTTTCATATTTTATCTATAAAGATACTCTGTGGAACTGCCTTGTCATCCACCTGAGGGACTTCTTTTTAGGATGACTTGGAAAGCTCAGCCTTTTTTGTTTTTTCTTGATGCTGGGGCCAAGCACACTTCTGATAGGTTGCTTTAGAGAAAATGGAATGTACATTAAAATGTTGCTTACTTAGGCTGTCCTGGTTTCAGAAGTATTAAACTTTTCTTTTACAGTGGATGTGGATTTAGCTAAACGCTATTAAATTAATGAGGGTCTTCTTGGTAAATCTTTTCACAGCAATGCAGTTATGTACAAGGATAATAGAAATTTTCTTAGACCAACAAATTAGAAAGCTTCCAGACAATGTCTACACAGTGCTGCAGTGTGTCATGTAATTACGCCCACTCATCCTAAGCTGGTGTTCCAGCTGAACTCAACAGGAGCTGCAGGTGTTCAGTAACCCTGAAAAATGGATGTGAAGAAAAAACAGTCATGACCTTTCAGTCTTCCTCAAACAGAAGATGGGAAGTGCTGGAGATCAGAGCCCGCAGGGCTTCCAGAAAGAATTGAAACATCCAATAAATTTGGTGTTGTCCAGACTTGGGATGATTCCCATAGAACACTTCATGTTCAGTACAAATGCTACTTCTGAGAGAATGTATTGGGGGGATTTCACCGATTTTGGCTTTCTTGACCTTTGTTGAATATTAAGATTGCTCATTGCTCATCCCCTTTTCCATGCACTGTTAGCAATTCTCCTTTGGGAGACTTCCCCCCCCCCCGCCTCCACTTTTTTCCCCCCACCCTGAATATTTGGAACCATACAGTAGAAGTAGGGCTCAATCTTATGGCTGTTTCACTATCATGAAATTACTATGCCATTCTTGAATTCTAAATTGATTAAATAAATGTCAAGAAAACTGGTCTTCTCTCTTTTACCAAAAGTGGAGAACAGAGGCCAGGGTGGATGGTGAAAAGCAATCTCACAGCCCTGGACTTCAGGAAGGCAGACTTTGCTTCTTATGCACACATTTTAAAATAGGGACCTATTTAAACAAGACTATATGGAAAAGTCCTCCCAACTCACTAGTTTGGTTCCAGTTTCCGTGTGCAGACCATGTAGAGAATTATTCTACTGTTTTCAGTACTAACAGAGCGTTTTAAGTACTTTCCTTATAATGTATTTGCAGTTTTTTCACATTTTACATAGTTCAGCATTTCTTGTGTTACTGCTCTGAAAGAAGTGCATGCTCTATTAACAAATACTTCACCATATGAAGAAATAATGAGTGTCTTAGGTTAATTTGGTCAATATAAGTAACTCATTTGTTTGCTTTTTGATGGCTGTTGGACTACTGCCTGTCTTATTACAATCCAATTTCAGGTTACTCTTTTAAAACTAAGCTGTCCTCATTTCTAGCTTGCAGTAATAATGCTCTGTCCTTTTGTACTTGCTTTCCCTATCAAGCGTTTTCCTTAATTGCACATGCAGTAGATGTAGAAAAGAGATTAACTTCTGCTTTTTCTCCCTAGCAATTTCACCTTTCCTCAAGTCTTGCCTAGGAGAAGCTTCAATTTTCTTTTTTGGGAAAAGGTCTGTATTTCAGTGGTAATATAATGTGAAAACTTTCAAGCTGTTCTATTCCCTAGGCTCACTGTGCGACAGGGTGCCTTTGAATCAGTAATAACCTTCAACCTTAATCTTTCTTATCTGTGTTAGCAGATTCTGACTAGACTTTTTCTTGCTTCTGAAATTAACTGACTCTTCTGTGACTCTACTCAGCTCGTTATCAAGGTGCACATGTACGATAACAGCTCAAAGTCACTAATGGTGGATGAACGTCAGGTGACACGGGATGTTTTAGACAATCTCTTTGAGAAAACCCACTGTGACTGCAACGTCGACTGGTGTCTGTATGAAATGTACCCAGAGCTGCAGATTGGTAAGTGGTGTAGTGACATAGCATATAGCAAACAGATATAGTGCATACTGTGCTGTTGGTAATCTTGAAAATGTAATAACATTTCTCCTGCCCCTGTGTCCCCTGGAGTTGGAACATCACAGACCCTAAACTGAGGGATGCTGCAGGAATATATTTGAACTGTTCTAGTTGTAGAAGTGAGTCCATTCAGCCATGCTGTGAACTGCAGAAGGCTCCTTGCCCATCACCATTTCCACTATTCTGTTTCACAAAAAATGAAGGGGCCATATGAATTTCAAGGTGGCGGCAGACCCGAACACACCAGTACTCAACTCTACTCTTTGAAGAGAGGCTGCAGTGCTTGAGTGCTGTCAGCAAGCTGTTAAATATTAGCCAAACAAATGCTGTAAGTAAACAAGACTGTGAGAAGCATATCCGTAATTTCTAAAGTTTTTCATTTGTGATAGTCATTTTCTTAAAGTGTGACTGTGAACAGGATATTGCTCTCTGATGGCTCTGCAGCTCTGCTGAGGCTAAGTTTTTATTTAGGAAGTAACTAACCTGGCCTGCAGGTCCCTAGGAAACAGGTGTGCAAAACTTACATATTGTTTCGTGCAACATAATGAGTCTTGTTTGAAAAGGCTTCAAGGTTTGATTAAGATCGGAGTATTCTCTAATTGTGAATTATTTCAGAATATTTTTATTGTCCTGACTGCAAAGGTATTGACATCAAAAGGAAAAGGAAAATTGCCACAACTTTCTTTCAGGATCACATTTGACCTAGAGAAATGGGAGATGGTCAAACAGCCTTTAATGTTTTTAGTTTACAGTCCCCTAGCAGAGATGTGAAAATGCACAAATAAAGTCAAATATTAATATTGCACTTTAAAAGAGCCCCAGCTGTAATCATTCTGCTAACCTAAAACAAAGACATTTAAAAATAGCTGGAAAAAGCCTGACTGGTCATGAGCAAGGAGAGGCTCCTGTGCTTGTAAGATTGGCACAGATATTTACTACCAATCTGTTCTTGCTACTTAATTAAGATAATGATGCTGCATTCTTTTGTACCTGCTTATCTTAACTAAGGAAAGACTGCAAGTGTCATTTGACCCTAGAAATCTCATAAAAGTCACTGAATAATTTTAGTGTTTTCCTTTCTTAGAAAGTTGCTCGCTTTTGTCTAGTGTGACTTGGACAAACATGTCTGAGTGTTACGATGACAGCACCTAAACAGATTGTTTTCTGAATCTCCACAGTCATTAAAAAGAATGGACTTGTGTTTCTTCATAATCTGGATAGACATTTTGAATTTCCCATCATGCAATTAAAACTGAAGGTATCAGGGAGATTATATGCTACAAACACTGGGTTAATGGTTAGATTTATTTTTTTTTTCTGGTAAATAAAAATTACGTGTGTTACTTTAGTCCCAGCTAATGCGACATACTTTGGGTTAGTTTTAGGGTGTTGGTATAGTAAGGAATTACTCTCATAATGAATAAAATTATTTTAAAAGCCAGGACAGAAGAAAAGTACCAAAGGAAATAAACCCGTAACTGGCTCAGGAAAGAAAGAAAAATCTGTTAACTCCTGATGCAGACATCTGTTACTAGGTCCAAATCTGCTGGGAATGTAGCCTTTTTGTTTGCAGAAGGGAATTTCAGTATGAGTGGAATGGTACATACTCTTTCTTCTGCTTCCAGTGCACAGCAACATGTAGTTAATTTTGTTAAAAATCAAACAATGTGAACTGATCTTTATTCTTGTCAGTATACTTCTAGGCTGTTTTAGATAGCTTTATTACTATCAGCATGAAGACAGGCTTTTCTGCAATTCATATTTCTGGCTGCTTTCCAGACATTCAAGAGAATAAAATAACGTTTACTTTAAGAAGCAAATCTGAGCAGCAAGTATTTCATGCTGATCTGAAGGTCCAAGCTAGTTTTATATCACAAGATCTTTGACAGTGTGTCTTAGGACTATAATTGCAAATAAAATAAACTACGGTTTTAGATAAATTATGTTAAATATCACAAATAATCTCATTAGTGAGACGGTGATATAACACTGGCCTGTACATACCAGCACATATTTACAATAAAGACTATTGCCTTATAATAGGCATCCAGATTTGACTTTTTTTTTTCTTTTCTTGTAACAATAATTGTTAAAAAGACCCTCCTGAGGATGGTAAGATCACACCATTTATGCAAGAAAATCCCGGTACGGGAAATGAACAAACAAAAGTATATGTGGCAAAAATTTGTGTTATGATCTGAGAATTGTTTTATGGCTATCATGGGCTGTAAGGTACTATTTACTCTTCAAACCATTACCTGGGTTTTATGTAGTGCTTTTTATTTCTATTTTTTATTTATGAGTTTCTAAATGAGTTGTGTTGTTTGCGTTGTTAAAAGTTGCTGTGTACTTGTGAACTGGTCCTGAAGCTAATCCCATTCTGTGAATTTAATTAATTCACAAAATTTAGTTTGGATGGGATGTACTGAACCCTTGTCAGTACATCATGAAGTAACAGGAAGTTTTAAAGAAAGCCTATGAAATGTATGCTCTGTTATTTCCTCTTACATTAGGCCAACCTAGGCCACTGGAAGATGTGATCATCAGACCACTGAAGTGGAAGTACAGCTGTTCCCAGGAACTGTCAAAATCGTACTGAAAATTGGAGCTGGGTGAATTCCCTATCCCAGTACTGAATTTGTAGAAAAGTCCGGGCTGGGTCCTTCCGAAATGACCTGTCAAACAATACTCAATTCCTTATCCTTTGAAAGGGGGTTTATATTTCTGTTCAGCTGCTTTATATAAGTGAAACTGCAGAAAAAGAGATTAGAGCTATGTAACCTCAGCATACCCTGTGGCTTTCCTGGGTGGAGGACCTGAGTTCAGAGCAGATCAGGAAGGGACAGAACTGACACTGGGTCTCCCACAACCCTGGTAAGGTTTTTAGCTACAGTGATGGTGGGTGAACCAGTATATCTTCACATCAGCTCTCAGACTGTCTTCGTATTTCCTCTCTTTTTCTATTTGTGTTTTTAAATACAGTTGCTTGAAACCGAACATTTTATTTTCAGTGCATAGAATTCTTGCCTGCTGACAAAAAGCAATTTTTTGTTTGTTCCAATAAGTAAAAAGGCAATGAAATAAATTTTCACATTTCAATTCATTCACCAAGGTGAATATATATACACCTCACTGATCATATTGCAAACCTTAAAAAAACAAAAGCGAACAAAAGCAGAGAGCCACTGGAAGACATGGGTGTAACCATCTGCTCCTGGTGGGTCACTGTTTCCACCCTTTGTGATCTTGAAGCAACAGCACAGAGATGCAAGAGGAATCCAGGAGCAGCCACAGCTACATAAGATATCTTCTGCAGCTGCTTTGCCCTTCCATGTGACACGATTTCATGTGGTTTTATTCCTGTCTGTGTAACAGAAAAGAGTGCTGGACTGTCCAGCTCTGAGTGAACATCAGATAATGATTACATTCTTACACAGGAATTTCTGCAGCCTCAGGGGAGGGGAGAAAGAATCTGAATGTCTTACATTGCCTTTTCTGTCTCTCCAGAACGGTTTTTTGAAGACCATGAAAATGTTGTTGCAGTGTTATCAGACTGGACTCGAGACACTGAGAATAAGATTCTGTTTTTGGAAAAAAAAGAAAAATATGCTTTATTTAAAAATCCCCAGGTAAGCTAACATGGCACTTGGATTAGAGTCTAAACTTAGGTCATTTAGTCTGCATGCTGCCCATTGCATTAATAATTTGCTTTCAGCTCTGTCAGGTCAGAATTAGAGAAAGCAAAACTTATATTTTCAACCAAAAAAACCCCCAGAATGTTGAATGCAAGGATTTGAAAATTAGTGTTTTCTGTTTTTTTCTGATGCTATTTTAGAGTCCCATCTATAGTGGTACAAAATGAAGCATGTAGTTCACCTCCAGCACAAACTCTTGTTAGTCACAGCTCTTAGAACTGGGGTGAGATGGCACAGTTGTAAAAACCTGGCCTTTGTCATTATTACAGCTATTATTACACTGTTTCTACTGTTGAAAATCAACCTTTGCTCTAAGGTCCAGTTTTTGCCAGTTGTATGTGAAACTTTGTAAAGAGTATGCTGAGTTCTGTGGAGAATTTATCTGGATTTCATTTATACTGGGAAGAAGCATTGGATGAACAGTATAACTCATGTCTAGCTTTGTAAAGGAGGATCTGCACACTTGAATTATTATTCAGGATGGGTGTGTACACAGATCATGCATTTCTTGTGCTCTGTGGTCAAACCCATATTTACAAACACCCTAGCACATATAGTTGATGGATTCTGGGCCACAAGATCTTTTTCCCTTGTCAATGATCTGTTACCTCACTGAGTATCTGGTTTGTTCCTGAGAGCAGCTAAAGGAAAATCAGCAATTCAGCATTGCCAAAAAAATGAGTCAAATATATAATTTGGCAGCAAATCTCACCAAGCTGCTCATTAGGAAGTTGTTATTTTGTAGAATGAGCCAAAGTTTCAAGTAAAACCTGTGGAGAGGAAGTTTCCTTCGCTGACACAAGTACCCACAGTCACGCAAAGAAAACTTATCCTGCAGTGTACATGGAATGATGTTGATTTTTTAATATGAAACAGGAAAGCCAAGTTTGTAAATAAAACATACATGATGGCTCAAGGTGTCATACTTTCTAATGAACATAGACATACTTAGCAGCTGAGGTTCAGTGGCACATTTGATTTGTACACTAGTAATGTTATTCAGGTAAGGCTCTAAACCTTTCACAGGAATAAATCTTTGATGAGGATTTTGGTTGTTTTGATTGCAGTGAAATTTAGAAATAAGCATGACCTAAACCAAAACCAGAGCAAGAGTGTAACTCTGTTCTCCCATCTTGACTGGTTATGGACTGGTCTGCAGTCACTGAACTTTAGTCCCTCTTCAGATAAGCTCTAAAGTGAACAGTCTAAGGGAACTGGGTAGTTGCAGCTGTCATACTGTTGAAATATTTTGCCAGTAATAGAGTCTAACCATCTCTCAGGCTTAGTAAATTAAAACATTGTGAGACAGGTAAAATAGGACAGTCATATCAGCAAACTGTCTTTGTGGCAGAAAATAATCAGTATTATACAGACAGAGCTCACGCTAGATTATAAAACGTGGTAAAATATGTGCTCTGGAGTGAGTCCCTGAAAAGGTAGACCAAGTGGAAATGCTGAGCTGGGGTGGGGTAGGGCAGGGTGTATGATTACCTAACTAACTACATGTGGAAATTGTAGTGTAACCAATGGGAAACTGAAATCTAGTGGTCTGATGCTGTATGCTCAGTATTTTCAGCCTCCTTCTAGCTCAGTCAAGGCTGCCTTGTAAATTCATTTTGGGAGTACAGAAATTGCAGAATACTTTTTTTGACACACCCAGCGGTACCAATGCAGCAGTAGTTGAATTCTTTGTTGGTCGTATTTAGGGCTTGTTCTGTTGGAGGTTGTTTGTGGAGATCTCACAGTTTTGTAACTCACAGATGCTTTTCTGGGAAAAAAACCAGGCAAATTCCAAAAGTGGACGGGTGCCTACAATTTGTTCTTAGAGAAATCAGTGATACAAAATTTTCATTACAGAGGTTTGACACAATTAAGTGCTTTAAAAAAAAATCTTATTATAAAGGTGTTCAGATGCCTTCCTAAAACAAGTAGACCCCTGGCGAAGGTCTGTGACCTGTGCCAATGTTTATTGTTTCTTTCTGTGAGGTAGTTGTAGAGCTGGTGTAGATTAAACAAGTAATTAAATGCATTTCATTTTCTAAGAGGCAACTGAGGTTCTGAAAGGCAGGATTTATTCTCTGTGTCTGTGCTAGGGACATGTTGCTCAGCTAATGCCAGTGGCCTTTTTTGAAGGTTGTTGTTATTGTCATGCAGTATTCAGTAATATTTCTGCGCAGCTTTGTTTCTAAAATATTTTTTAAAGTGTTTGGAATACATTGTAGAGAAAGCACAATCCTTAGGTGTCCACCTCTTCCATGGAGACAGGCACACTTTTTCCCTTTCCTCACTGTGATATAACTTACCCAGCAGGGAACTTGCTGTCAGTGACTCATCTACAGAGATGGAGCATCACAAGTCTATGACTAGAGTGAAACAAAAATACATACTGGTACATGGGCAAATAAAGAAAATGTTTATAACATTGGAAAGGTGATGCTTTGTCATGTGAGTGATGCTGTGCTTTTCTCTTGAAAGGAGAGGTTGTCAGGTTTAAAGACCTCTTTTCAAAAGCTCAAAGAGGAGTTCTCACCTAAAAGACACTCTAAAAGAAAGAAAAATGGAGGAAACACAGTTATTTTTAAGGAGTAGCTGAATCTAAACTGACTAAATGCTGGTCATGCTCTTAGAACATTGTATTTTACTTTTTCTTGCATGAACTTTGATTTTCTGTGTTTTTCTTTTGATGAAGTCAAACAGTGCAGGCAACAGCACATGCATGTGGGGTTTTTTGGTTTTGGGTTTTTTTATTATTATGGGGCAGGATTTATGAAAAATTATTGAGTCTGTACAGTAAGTACTTTATGCTTCTGCTCCTTCATATGTGAGAGCTACATCTTCCAATGGAGAACCTATAACTGAATTGACATTTTATTTCTTCTGAAAAGCAGGAGTTCTCAACAGTGTCAGAAGGAGGCGGAGTAAGAACTTGTAATGTCTTTCATAACTGGACAGCTATATTGAGCTTCATGCTTGAATATTTATTTTGAAGTCAGTGAAATTAGGCTAATATCCAGCGGGTGATACTTTTGTTTTTCACCAGTTCGGCCACTTGCTACGAGTGAAGGTTTCTATTTTGTCTCCACTGTTACCCAGGGAAGTGTTTCTCACTGTACTTCCATTGCTAAGTAATCTTAATTTCTCTCTTTTTTGGGGGATTTCAAAGAACTTTGCCTTTAGCTTCATGTAAGTATTTACATTTGTGATCTTCAGAGCAATTACAGGTATCTCCTAATATTTTTAGTGTGCACTTTTCTGGGGGACGCATCACGAGATGAGGTGCATATATGACCATGTTCTGTTTTATTTTTTTACTGCACAAACCACGCCACATTCAGTACGCAGTTGCAATGATCTGAAAGGGGATGTGAGGCACCCAGTTCTTGCCTCATGTTGGGTGCAGTTTGGATGAGCATAAACAGGCAACCCATTGCTTGAAGAAGGTAGTCATAAGTATGAAGCAGCTGCCTTGTTTGCTGCATCGTGTCTGATCTGTGCTGTTGTGGACATTGCAGTAGCTTGAAAGCAAAAATGCAGCCTAAGCAGGAGGGGATGCAGGGGGAGCATGCTGTCTAGGAACACTTATTTTTTGCTATGTACTGGCCAGTAATTGCTGCTGTATTCCCACTTGTGTGAAGCTGTGTATGAAAAGGCATTAAAGGTATGAGAGAGGTGATGTTTCATTTAGGAACTTCTTTTTTATGAATATAGAGATGTGAACATTTTTCAGTGCAATAGTTAAGGCTACTGCTTCTACCATGATCCAAGTTTGGTTTGCTTACATGCCACCATAGATGTTTTTTGAAACTATTGAAAACACTTTCTGTTCTCCACTGTTTGAGGGTTATACAGTGGAGATTTTTTTTTACCTGCCTTTCCGCACAAAAGGAGATGGCTGTAGCCTTAAGTGGAAAAATTTTATGCATAGACTTGTCTTTTGAATGTAAGAAATAGTTAATTCTCAAATCTGTAGATATATATAGAGAGCTGCCCTGTAGCCATATCTTGTCCCATTAATGACCTGACATCACAAACCACGCATGCATTTCACAGCGGTGTCCTTACACAGGAAATTGCCTTTTATCGTGACCTTTGGCTACTGGACTTGAAATGACCTCTTATGGACACATGTGGCTTGCCTCCTCTGGGATGAATGCTTGTCTTTAAAAGTAGGAGACCACACAGTGATAAAACAAGTACAGTGCACAGTCTGCTCCCCAGGTTTTTAGCCACTGACAAATAAGTACCATGTACTTACAGATTTCAGGGCAAAGACGTAAAGGATGTAATGAGTAACAAATGAAATGTGTGTTGACAGGTGAAAGATGACAGTGTACATATGTGTAGTGTTGCATTAGGTGACAGAGTCCTGTTTCCCTAATGAAAAAGCTGTGGTGTTAGGGATCCAGCTTGGATATTGTTGCAAACTGTCTCTCTTTACAATTGATTATGTCAGTACAGGGTGGTCTGTGCTTCAGCTAAATAAATGCCAGATGCCTGAATGTGAATCAGTTGTAATCAGAGGAGCTTTGTTTTCTTATTATCAGTTCATGAAAGGCAGGCTGAGCCAGATGAATGAGCTCTCCCACCGGTAGTAAAGCTGATGAGCTAAGCCTTGTTCAGACAGTGCTAAGGTGTACTTACCTTGATAAATCTTCATTGTGTATTTTAGGGGTTGTACTATGCCTTTATAATGATCTGTAGAAGAAGACTTACAGCTTGCATGTCCCTCTACTTTTGAAAGCCATCCCAAAGTCTGGAGGTCCAACCCAGCCTAACAGTGATCTCCGAGATTTCCCTTCATGCCTTCATCAGTGCCAAAGCAGGTGTGCCAACACTAAGCCAGCAGGGCTGTCTGTGATAGTGCTGCCTGTTAAGAAGACCTGTTGCATGTGCACAGAGGATTGGGCTGCAGCTGCTCAGAACAGTGTCTTTTTTCTTTTTTTCCAGGGGTCTGAGTGGAGCATTGTCACTTAGACCTATGGTTTTGGACTGCGTAGGCAGGCATCACTCTAGGTTATACTGAGAACACACTTTTAAGTGGTGGGTTTTTTGAGCTGGCTTGGGTTTTTTTCCATTGTAAATACTGTCTTCAGATGCAGTTGCAAAGCTGTGGTCCTTAGTGTTTGCTTATCTCCAGCTGTGGACTAAAAATATGTCCAGGCAGTCTGAAACCAGCTGCATTTCCTAGGATAACTGTCTGTTGTGTTGAATGTTTGAGTTTCTCATAGCATGGACATGGCATCAGTACATGCCGAATTGCAGGTGGCTATGCTTCCGATATCCCCTGTCTGACTTAATGTGAACTTTTAAGAAAGCAGGTTTAAAGAACTGTTTTTGAGATCCAGGCGCTTCCCCTTTCTCTCCTGGTGCCCCTCCAAAAACCATCTGCTCTGAGGCTTGGGTTTTGGCAAACAGCTGTTCATAGTCCTGCCTGAAAAAGAAGATGTGGTTGTGTGGAAGATGAGATAGACCTTGTTGCTGTAAATGTGGTATGCTGGCAGGGCAGATTTGCTGCTTGTTTGTTTCTTTCTTATATGGTGGCAACAGCATGTTCCTTCATTTACACTTTTATTTTGGTAATGTTTGCATTTATGTTGCAGTTTAGTTGTTGTGGAGTAAATATATCGTCCCTTTCTCATAGTCTTGACACGTGAAAAAATGGAGAGAGATGAAAAGTCAGATAAATTGAAAAATTATAGAACATTAGAATTTTGTGTTATCATTCTGGCCTCAGGCCCATGGATCCAGATGCTACTTGATGCATGGCATCTTTGATCTACCTGCTTCCTTCACTTTCCACTGCCTTACAGTCTGTAGCCAGCCAGGCTCTGCTTGTCTGGCCCTGCTTGCTGTTGAGCAAAGCCACGGCGCGTGCTCCAGCACACAAGTCCTAGCATGCTCCTGAGCTACCGTCCAGAATTTGCAAGTATGTCCAAGTGCTGTCCATCTGTACAACAAAGATGGATTCAGAATTGTTGTTCCTGTTTAACAGTTTATTTTTACTGGTAAGTATATGCATGAGGTGCTTCCCTGTTTGCAGGGGGATAGGCACTGGTTCCTCTGAGGATGGCTGAAGCTTCACAGCCCTCTAGCACAGAAATGAGGAGGCTTTTCTTTCAGTAGGTTGGAGCACATGTGCCAAGATATCATGGTGATCATGTCTTCGAATTCCTTCTAGATTTTTTAGTACTTCCTTCACTGCATAAAAATACTTTGCAGAATATGAGCAGGGGTTTACAAGCGGAAAGGAGTAACTTTGGATAAAGGTTTTAGCATATAAGCACTTTTACTAAAAATTAAGATCTGAGTTATATCGAGACTGCAAGATTGGGTTGTTAGGAAAGGCTTTCTAGCCTTTCGATAGTGCCTTGCATTCATTGTGTATCAGCATGCAATCAAATGTTAGGTTTTCTACCACCTGTAATAATAAGGGAAGCAGTGAAAGTTGAAGTACTAAAATCAGACCCATTGATCCAGAAAAACAGGCAAAACCATAAGCCACTGTTTTTAATTTTGGGAGGCTGTATACTTATGGGTAAAAGTAATTTTAATTAAAAAAAAAAGGTTAAAGTAATTTCAAATTATATTCAAAATAAAGAATTAAAACTCATGAGCAGGCAGCTGTGATTAAACTTTTCTATAAGAAGGGTCTGCGAGCATCTGCCTCTTGCACCTCCTGACTTAGATACTCAATATTGAAAGACTCAGTAACTATTGAGTGAGTTTGTAGTAATTTAGTTACTTGTATTGCTGGCTTTGTAATGAACATCCATTTCTTTTGTGTCTTCATCAGAATTTCTACCTGGCAAACAAAGGGAAGAATGAAAGCAAAGAAATGAATGATAAAAACAAAGAGGCTTTACTGGAGGTAAGTCGATTTATTAGGTTGATGATGCAAATGTCACCAAAATTCTGCCACTGTCTGCATTTGCTCTGCAATAGCAGCATTTAGTTCTTTGTGGTCAAGTGTGTAACAACAGGAAGTTCTGTGATCATTGGCATCTTTGTATCTCAGATTTAATAGGTAGATTTTCCTCTGCACCTGCTGCCCCTCATCGAAAATGCAGATTGTGCACCCTTAGGCCAGCCCTTGGGACCTTTTATGGTTATTAAGATTGGCCAGTAGCAAGCAATTATCTTTTGGGTTAGAAGTAGATGTACTTCTCTAACTATTAGCTGTACTACAACAGAAAAAGAACCTTTGCACTTTTCCAGAAGGTCTGTTTAACCTCTTGCCTTTCCTGCTCATTTGCTTCAGTTGCATTCTTGAGAAAAAGCTAGAGCTGTCTGAAAGAAAATATTTCACAGTTCTCTAAGCAAGAATTTTGAGTTTAGTAAAAGTTCAGTAAGGAAGTGCTTTTTTCAGGTGACTGAGGACTCACATTTCAAAATTAGTAGATGTCATGAAGGCACCAGATGTCACCCAACAGAAGTCCTGGTGAATTCTAAGTGCAAACCTTAAGTGATAAGTGTGTTGGCATTAAAAATTACCCAACAGTAGGTCCTTCGAGCAAACAATTAGTGTATTTGTTTAAACAGTGTTGTAAATACTAGCATGTATTTAAAGGTGAAGGCAGAGATTGAGAGGGAGTTTTTCTGTGGCTGTTTTTAGAGCTCTGAGGAGTCTCTAAAGAATCTCTCTGCAGAAGTATTTCTCTACAGAACCTATAAATACAGCAGTAGAAAAAAATCCCCAGGAACAGTATCAACCATTTTGTTCTGTTGCCTTCACTGAGCATATCTATGTCTGGTTAAAACCTTTTGTAGGTTTTTGCTTGACCCACTAGGGAATGGAGGTTTTGAAAGCCGCCTTTTTCAGTGTGAGCACCCAACTTGGATGGCAGAGTTACCGCATTAGCTTGGAAAAGTTTCCTTTGCCTGTCTAAGGTGTTCACCTCCTGCAGTCCCCATGTTAATATGTTCATTGTCACAGGAAATATCTTTATTTTTCAAATAAGCATTTTTCTGGTATTTGTTAATAGAGTTGTGCCTAAATCGATTTATTTTGTGCATTGTTGTTCTTGTTGCAAAGGAAAGCTTCTGTGGGACATCTGTCATTGTGCCAGAGCTTGAAGGGGCCCTTTATTTAAAAGAAGATGGAAAAAAGTCCTGGAAGAGGCGTTATTTTCTTCTACGAGCTTCTGGAATTTATTATGTACCCAAAGGAAAAACCAAGGTCAGGAAGCCAAATAATCCTCTTAGCAATAAAACAATTCATGGAGGTGAAAGTGTAAAACTCCCAAGGTGACATTTTTAAGAGCACTGTCTGGTGCATCTGAAAGGGTTGTGGGTTTTATGGTTCATCTTTGACTACACCACTTGTGCAAATACTAGAATGTAGCCACTGAATCCAGTCATGTTTCTCTCGTTTTGATTTCTAGGGATAGATAAAAGCATTAAGGAAATAGCACTGCTCCGGAAGTCAGTAGGGGAAAAACAAACAGCAAAGCTCCCATCAGCTGGTGTTATGTTGCCAAAATGCTTCACTGTTACATGGGTTCCCTGTGAAGGAGTATTTTAAAAAGTTGTCAAGTAAACTTATTTCTTATAACAAAAAAGGTTTTACTTTGTTTGATACTTTCTGCACCAGTAACCAGCATGCAGAAATGCTATGCTTTTTTCTTACAGTGATCTGCACCTAGAGAATGTGCTGTGCCTTTTAAGGCTTTTTAAGACTGCACTCTGTGTAGAAAGAAGTGAGACAGAAGCATCTACCTGTCTGAATCAAATGCACTGACATTTAGTATTGCAAAATCTTTAGAGTCTGAATTGTCAGTACTGGAGAATCAAAGGGTCCTGGACATGTTGCACATAAGGGTGGCTGGCTTTTCATTTCCACAGTGGTGAGGTAGAATGGTGGATTCTGGGACTGATGGTATTTTATATTTTGTTTGATGCAAGATCTGAAAACCACTTTTGTTACCACTTACAGGTCTGCTAATACTTCATATTTGGAAATTCTCGTGCTGCAGGTGAAACTTTATTGTTAGGATTTGTGCTTTAAAACTCAACTGTTCTGCTATTTCCTGACTAAATTACAAAAGAAAAAAAAATGTATCTTGTAAAGGAATGCTCTTCTGCCGCTTTAGTGACCTGTGTTTGTAACCAAATTGCAGTGAAACACGTTACCTTGCTGCTTTCACAGCTATTTACTTTGACTTTGTCTGACCCTGAGATAACAGCTTTTACTCCTCAAATCATGCTGCACACACAACATCCTATTGATTAGGATCTAGAATGCTATTTGAAAGGTACTTAAGGTGGAAAAAGTGTGAGAATAGCCCAATGCAGAGTCCATCTTGGACATTTCCTTGTAGCTTGCCTCCAGCGATGACCAGTAGTACAATGCCAAGGCAGGGCAAGCATGTTAGTTACTCAGCCTTTTTTCATCTTCCAGTGATACCCGTTTCAGTGGCTTTTCATCATAATGCAAAGGAGGAAAGTGCTTTCTTTTTTCGGGAGATAGGCTGCAAGCATAGGCTCAGATGGAGCCACACGGTCACCTCATAACTGCTGTTTAACCCTTTTATTGTCTGTTAGTTGTTACAGGCTGTGTAACAGCCTGTGTACCACCCTGCCTGTAACTGAACCATTTTTAGGAACAGTGTGAGTGCTTTAAAATCACTGTATTACCAACTCAGCCACTCACAGGGATTGAGCACCTTGAATCTAGTTCTTTGGTAGATAGTCACAGCTCTTTCACATAGTACCAGTCAACTGTTTGCTCCTACATCTGTAACAGCCTTCAGCAAAAGGATGCATATGTCCATATCTTAGCCATTCCAGAGAAAGTCAAGTCTCTGAGCTCAAATCTGTGTTTAGTGGTTATCTAAGTTAGTTACTGCACTCTGTGTTGGACCAGCTGAGGCTCAGGTACACGTCTGTTGTGGAGATGGTAATCTCTGATAGATGAGCAGAGTGCACTGAGAGTGTTAAACATCTTAAAGCCCTACAGCAGAATTCAGTAGAGCTCTTCAGTCAAAGCCCTTAAATTATGAGAGTTCATCTCATGTCAGGATGGTGTGAAGAGTGCATATGCACCTTGCACATCATTCAGTTGTGAGTAGTGATCTTTCTTTGAGATACAGAAACAAAGAATTGGCATACAATAGTATCTTCTGCTGCTGCAGCTGTTTTAAATTCCTTGGATATTTTTGTTATCACTTGTTACAAGAAGAAAAAAATTCTGCCATACCTTTGGCACTTTGTGTTGGCTGTAAAATACATCTTGAATGTGAAAATACAGGGACACATTCAGGTAATTTTACATGCATACCTGTGGTAGTTTTTGTTGTTTTGGGCTTTTTGTTAACAAACCGGCATCAGTCAGCACTGCTATCTTAATTTCTTTCTTCATCATTGCTCTACTTATGTCCAATTCCAAAACAGGCTGTTAATTGACAAGGTCACAAAACAATAGCACCAGAATAGCAGATGCAGTTTAAAAATCTCTTTCTATTAATTGTGTTGCTTTGTCATGTTAACATTGCATAAATACTGACAATAAGTGCCTTAGTCCCTTGCATAAAAATCTGTTCCTTACTCTAAGAAAATAGCATTCATATTGGTCTTAATCACCACTGTCTGGAACGTAAAGGAAAAGAACAACTTATTATATACTATGTGGATTTGAGCACATCCTGCAACCTGGGTCCACACAGTCACTAATAAAATCTCTGTCATCAGCTGCTGCAGAGAAAGAGGAGAGGGAGAAGCCCTGTCTACATACAGTGTGGAGTGTTTCCTCTCCCCACAAATCTTAGTTGCACACTCATTTTGTAAATAAAGCCAACTCAAGAGTGTATTGTAATGAAAGAATCAATGAGAATAGCATAGAAGAACCAATTATGCAGAAATATAACCTCATTCCTAGGGGTAGAGGGGGTTTGTGGTTTGTTGTTTTCTCTTTTTTCCCCCCCCCTACAATTTATTGGTTTCTTGGTTTAGCCAACAGTGGCCATGTGACATGGCTATTTTTACATTTCCACCCAAAGGACTGCAAAAGTTATGCTTCGTGTGCAAAATTCTTCACTGACAAATGTGCCAGCAGAAGAAACCTTGTTATTTTAGCGTATATTGTGAACAATACTGTGATAAACAGAAAAGGAATGATGCCAGGAAATTGAAGAAAACTCAAAACAGGTGAAATGTGTGCTTATGCCCTGATGAGAGTTTATGTGTTAAGTATACAAAAGAAAAACGAGTTCTTGAAGGAATTTAGAAGCCCAAACCTTTTTTCTCCACTCAGAATTGTAAGGATGTGGTTTCTTACTATGGTATTCTCTTTGGTCTTGTTATCCATAAGCCAGAATCTCCACACAAAACAATGAAGCACAGTGAAGCAAAACCAGAACAAGAGCAAACTGTTGCACTATGTTATATATTATTTGTAATATGTACTTACCCTCTTCCACATGCTAGTTTAAGAATGCACACACTTAAAATTAATCTTTTTTTTTTAAAGTCAACCTCATGACCGTTACAGGTACAAAAAACACTGGCGTTCATGCACTTGAAAAAGGTCCTATTAATGAGTTTTACATCAAAATTCAATTTGTTCTAACAGTGATGTGCTTGGTTTTCATTTGTAGACATCACGGGATCTGGCATGCTTCCTTCAGTTTGAGAATGTGAATGTGTATTATGGATATCAACACAAAGTGAAATACAAGGCACCTACAGATCACTGCTTTGTCTTAAAGGTAATGTACAAGAACAATAAGTTCTGCAAATGTCACACATTTTCTTTTATATGTAAACGTGTTTAAATTTGGAGCTCCAGGGACCCTGATGAGATAAAATACCTCCTGCAACATCATGTTTAATTTTTTTCTTTGCTTCATTATTGATCAGCATCATACATTTAGAACCTTAATTTTATTACTGATAGTCCTGTGATACATATCTACACTGCATCTATAAAGTTGTCTTCAAAACAGGAATGAATATGCTGCCTGTTCAGGTGATTGGGCACATTTGGACAAGTGGCACTCAGGGCAGATGTACGATGAGACTGGCAGTCCATAGTGTTGATGTTATGAGCACCATGGATTATACACTAAAAAGTACATCTGCTTTTTTTGCAGCATAGTCATACTTGTTGAAGGTTTGTTGAACTGAGACACAAAACCTTGCAGGAATAGACATCTCATTTGTCATATTTTATTGCACAACTATTTGCAGCAAGAGGGCAAAATACATTGTTCATCCAGTCATGAAAATCAATGCTTGCTGTTGAATAAGTATCTCATTGCTGCCTTTCCAGGTAGTAGCACTGCAAATAGGCTGGGAATGCTGCATTCATCTCAGAAAAGGAAAAGAAGCCCGTGCTTTTCACCTAAATCAGATAGAAATTAAGCTTTGAGGTGGCAGTAATTGGGCCTTGCTTGCTATCTGTCATTAATACAGATTTTAGAATACAGTGGGATTACTGTGTACAAGGCAGAAGATAATCTTGTTGCTGCTTTTCTTTTTAAAGACCTGCAGTGCAAACAAAGTATTAGAAAACACAGTATCTTGCCATCTCAGAAAAAAAATGTAAAGGAAACATTCACATTAGAGGTCACTTATAATACCACATTTCTGGCTGTAGCTGCATACTTAGAGCACTTTTTTTATTCAGTTCCAAAATGTCTGCTAGCCTGATTTACACATGGCCAAGCAGAAGTGGCTTACAGACACGTACTTATTTTCTGAAACAGATGTATCTAATTAACATAGATGAGCAGTTTTAATACTGTACTCCTCCACAAAAAGCTCTGCAAGGAGCACTTTATCCTTTTTTATAAAATAGGGGTGAGCCTTCTGAAATTAACAGGTAAGTATTGCTTCTGAAAAGTACAACCTCTAATGAAAAAAGGAAAAGGGGAGCTGATGTAAAAAATAAGGGGAAATAGATTTTCTAAACAGATGACTGGTCAAGGAAGTATCTGACTAATGACAGTTATTCATGTTCTGTTCAGATGAGAATAAAAGCATGATTTTTGAATGCATGTAGCAATGTTTTTAACTGTTCACAATAATTACTGCCATTTTTTGTGAAAAGAGGTATATTATTTTCACTAGCAATAAGTCACAACTCAACTAAAATATGTCCTTGATTTCATGTGTGATGTTAGTGCTGTACCCTCAATGTGAAATGAGAAGAATAAGATCAAAAGCTCACTTAGGAAAGCTTTATGTGTAATAGGCTTATAAATGTATGACATCTACTTAGCAAGACTGTGTGCTCTGATGCTTCTAAAATGTGTTTGTGGTAAACATCATATTGATCAGATCATTATTTCTGAGCAACACAACTTAGTGATGAGTAGGTTATTTTACGGTGATTGTTCTTCATTTTAATTCCTACAAATCATCATTTGTTAGATTCCTTACTGGCTTAGTTTCAATCTTGGGTTCTTTTAATGGTTGTCTCTTGCAGTGGTTGGAGTTGGTCAGGAAGTATGGGCAAGTATTGATATCTTCAAATCTTCTGTTCTTTCAGAAGTGGAAGTCTCTCAGCGTGGCTTTCTGAGGGTGGTGCAATGGAACGTGTAATATTTATTATAGTTTCTGTATGTTAATTTGAATTCTACATACACCTTTTTGAAGGCATGCAGCTGCAATGAGTTCTGTCATATCCTTCTCTTACCTTTGGAGGTTGGAGCTGAGGATGTCATACATTTTGAGATCTGCGGGCTGAGGGAAAGAGCAAAGTTAAATGTTGGTCTGTGATTGGATGCTTGTGACACAAAAGTATATGGACAGTAACATACTGTCACACTTAGTCACATTTCGTTCCTGTCTGTTTCTATATGGAAGTCTCCCAGAAGTAAATATCTTTCTTGTTGGGAGAAACTTGTCCTGTCATGTCAAAGGAAAACAAACCATCATCCTTGATGATTTCTCATCCTGCCATATTTTGAGAATGAAGTCCTCAAGATGAAATTGCAGTACTTTTACAGATAGGTGCAGTGAACAAAAGGCAATGGATTTAACGGGTAGACATTTCTCTTTATTATACTGGCAACCTAGTAATTTTGAAAGAATTTGGATGCACAGTTTAGTCCAAGCCATTTGGAAATTTCTCCACAGCCAAGGCTCTGCTGTGTCTTCACAGCTCTTCCATTCCGCTGTGTGTCCCTCAGGATAGTGGGATCTGTGGAGGTTTTTTTCTGGTTAGCTGTTTATGTTGGCTGCAGTATGAGATTATCTGTCTTGCAACAAATGGGGGAAAGTAACTGAGAGAGTAGCAGCCATAGCCCATGCTAGCTGTTCACTGAGGTGGCTGTAAATCAAAGGAAATTTTCACGTTTTGGGAAAAATTGTAGTCTGCAGCTCTTATTAGCTCCAGCAAGCTGTAATGCCACTTGGAATGTTTTTTAATAATAGCATACTACTGCATTTTTTTAAGGAATTGTTGCTTTCTAAGGGCTTTCTTAGGAACTGCTGCGTCAAAACAGTGAGCAGTCATCAACCAAGTTACTTGCTCTGCGGTCTCAAATGTAAGAAAAGAAACTGCCCAGCTCACAGGCAAGAGACCAGATTATATTTTATGGTGCAGGAGAAACGCAAGGGTGTAGCAGCTTCAGCAGTACCTAGCAGCTTCTGTGCTAGGCAGAATATCCTGCTGAATTCAGAACCAGGCATAATTTCCCAGCGTTGAGCATTGAGTTGAAGAAAATACTGTATTTATTTCTGACTGGTTAAGCTAATTGACGTCCTTAACTTCAAGAACAGGGAAGTGCCCTTCGTTCATTGAAAGAGCAGCAAATGGCCAATGAGTGGGCTGGTTTGGAGTTGAATGTGGCTTGAAGGAAACATCCTTTCTTTTCCTCCAGTCTCCATTTGTATGATGAGCCTTCTAAACAAATAACTAGGCTAAAAGCAGTAACATTTGTTCCTGCCCTTGAAGGTCTTGTCTTATATTAGCACGGAGAAAAGATAAAACATTTCCTTTTGCCACCCCCAACCTTGGTCATCTTTACATCTTTATGGTATGTCTTTAAGGAGGGAAGAGCACTCAAGAATGAGAATGCATTTTTGTCTCTACATGCCAGGCATTGCCAAGAACTTAAAGGAAACAGGAGCACTGTAACTAATGCTAACCACAACAGTGGTGACTTGGTTTAGGTAGAACAATGAGATTTCTCAGGTTGCCTGACACAGACCTAAAAAATATGGGTGTTATCTCGAAGTATTCATGACTTTGAACATTTGAATCTTCTTTGCTCGGCCCTGGAGCATCTCTAAATGGGATGTGGGCTTTTTCTCCATTTTTTTTTTCTCTGAGGCTATAGTCAGGTGTGGAGCTTGCAGAGACAGTGAGCCTTTAGTCCTAGTACCTGTCCCAGCTAATATGCATCAAATCCCCAGGAGTAATAGCTCCCCCTGTCCTGTTTCTTCTTTAATCTAGCCATTTAATTTCAACTTCAGTGGTCATACCTGGGTTACTTAGCTTAAACTGGCTTGGGTACTGGTATTAGTGTAGCAACAGCATGATCATGCACATCATGGGCATGTTGCTTTGATACTTAGCCTGAAGCTGGGGTGGGTTTTGCAGCCTGTGATATTGAAGCTCCACCTAGTCTATCTCAAATATAAATATTCTTGTCTGCAGATCCACCCTGTAAGATGTTCCTCTTACAGCTAGAGAAGCATAATGTGTTGTGAGTGCTCCTTTCCCATCATTTCTTCCCATTATGTCAGCACCCCACTGTATCTACTATAGCTTACAACAAAAATGGGGTGTTTTTTGCTTGTTTGTTAACCACCAAGACACTGAGGAGATAATGGGCAAAAGGGTGGGGTGCCAGAAACAATTAAAAAGCACATCATAGTGTTTACTAGCAAGAGAGAGAGCACTTTGCTGAGCTTGTTGAGGAGTTTCCTTTCAGGATAATTCAGGACACAACTGCAGTAACAGAACAAAGCAGCTACTTCCTCATATCAGCTGCTCTCAGGCAGCAGACAGCCCAGCTGGGACCAACCGAAAAGGGCACAGCTGGTAGTTGGTGTCTGAGAGCAGGGTCACCTGTAGCTGTCCCTGGCAGCACACCAGAACAGACATGGCTGGGTCCTGAGGAGGAGAGTGCAGCCTGGCACAGAGACTCCAGTGGAGCTGGCTTTAGGAATTCTTAGGCTTTGGGGCAACTCTAAAACTTGAGGAAGTGTTTTATCTCCCAGTGGCTCCTTGGTCTGCACTGAACTCTAACCTTCTTAAACACAGTTGTTCTATACCACTGCTAAACAGGCTGTCCTCCCTCAAGGGAAGTCTCACATTTAAAAAGCAGCACAAAGAACCTTCAGCATATGAAAAATAGAGCCTCTGAATAAAAGAAATACTTTCAAGACATCTGCTTCTCTAAACGTGCTGATTCTTCATATTTTCTACTTGGCCTAAATGTAATGCTTACATACATTTCGAAGATCCCACTCTTTGCTTTGACAAAAAGCAAGTATTTTCTTAATACAGACCTCCATATGCAGAAAAGAAGAAAGGAAAGGGCAGCTAGGTGTGAAAGAAGACCCTCACTCAAATCTGCATCTGTCAAGGTCAGATCTGTCCCTCTGTTCCCGGCAGAGTAGGCAGGAGAGGGTCACAGCACAGCTCTCCCTGCTGCCCTGTGGAGAGTGCTGGCCACTCCTGGGAGAGGAACAGTGTGGGAACAAAATTCTCTCTCCTTCACAGAAAAAGCAATTTCACACACTGCACACAGCAGGTAGGAGTGGTTTGGTTCCTCAGTTACCTTTGCATTTACAGATGCAATATATGTAGATTCCCTTCTCATTCACCATGTACTATGTTACATGGGAATGCTGTAGACATGGATGAGGCCTTTTGTAATTCATTTCATATTCTGAAGCTGAAAGTCCTCAGAACCAAGAGATCCTACCAGGAAGGAAGGGATCTGTTCATTTTGCTAGCAACAGCATCTATTGCACAGAGCAGAAATTGTGAACATAATGTTTATTCTGTGCATTGAATGTCTCTGTGCGTGCATCCGCGCACACACTAGTTCAGGAGCTGATTTTGTCACACCATGGTGAAAAATCTTTCAAAGCAGACAAATAGCAAGGTAATCTATATGCAAATTTGCTGGTTTAGTCAGTCTGATGTGCCTGTGACAAAGAGTGGATTTAATTATAGTTTATTGGTGCTGGTTATGCTTGAGTAATCTGGAGGTAATGGTGCATAATGCTGAATTAATCTAGGATGAAAAAAATTGGTTTCCTGGGGATAAACTGAGACAAAGGCAAATCATCCTCTACTTCTACAGCTGGGTACATTTTCCTGTGCATTTTCCTGTACATTTTCCTACTTAGAGGTGGTTCTTCACCAAGTGTGTGAGCGTCATTTGGAAACTGATTTTTTTAAAAAATAATTTCTAATGATCCAAGGAAATTTGGGATTAAACTTTCAAGAAGAGTAGGTTCTGTTTGCAACAGCAGCATCATTCTAGCAGATGATTTGGTATTTAGCTGCTTAGCTCCTGATTCCCTCTTCCCTCACACCCAGTGTGCTCCATTGCAAACTGAGTCCTGTACATAATGCATTGCACACAGTGACAGTTAAGAAGGTAGAAGGTGAAAATTAGCAGTTTGAGATAGAAAACACTATGAAGAACAGCTATGTAGAACAAATGGCTAGTCAGGAAACAAGGATAGAAAACAGGAGATTTTTTATTTCTTTATGTAAAGATTTGGAAATTGTGTTAGCAGGAATGCTTCAGGTAAGGGTTTCTGAGTAAAATTCATTGCTAGATAAACTGAGAAAGCAAAAACAGAAATACTTTTTATTGCAGAATACTTTCAGATGTGTAGGATTACGGTCATAATACATGCACAGTTTTGCAAGATTAATGTATAAACAATGGAGAGAATAAGAAGAGAGAATGGACAGTGAGGAGTGGAATATAATAGCTGCAGGAAATATTACTTCCTGCCTAAAGCAGACCTCTTTGGTTACAACAGCTACTACATATATTTTTAATGTCCTAAAAAAATTTACCTTAGTCATTAGAGAAATGTAGGTCAAAAGAATAATTTCCTTATAATAGAGCAGTTACTGTTTTACCTGTCTTCAAAAGAGCATTTAAGGCTGATCATCTTCATGCAAGGAGTGCATGGCATCAGAATTGAACCGTTTTTAATAGTAGATTGCAAATTTGAACCACTTCAGTGTGATTTTTGAAAGGTGCTGAGTATTAATTCTACTTGCAGTCATGGGAACCGGAAGAGTCTCATGCTTTCTGGGAAACTAGTACAACACAGCACAAGTTTATCAGTAACAGTTAAGGTATCTAAAAATATTGACCATTTTGTGAAAATTCAGCTGAAAGCCAAAGCTTTTGATCCAAAGGTAGTCACTCTTATGCTTCTGGCTATTGTTTCTGCCTCAGAGACTGAGCAATGATCCATATATTTTGGGGCAAGGAATCTAATGAGATGCCTGAATAACTTCAGTTTACTTTTCATCTTCAGTATTGGAAGAAGACAAAGAGAAAGAACATTTTATCGGGATAATCTCCAATTTCATGCACACATGGCCTTTAAGTCGTTTGTTTTGGCAGACACCACAGAAACCACATCATTCAGTTCCCATTTCTTGAGGTTTTCAATGTGTTCTATCTTTTTTTCCTTAGGCAAAGAATTTATTTTATATCTGAAAATGTAATCTGTGGACAAATATTTTTTTAAACCTCCGCAGAAAATAACCTCTTTATATTCAAGTGCTTCTGCTTTCTTTATCTCTGGACAGCTGATGCTTATAGACAGTAGGTCATAAGACTAGATTCTGTTCCAAACCTCTTCATTTTCTGGGTGAAACATGGCACATCCTTTTTCAGCCTGACATCTGAGGTGCTCAGACCTTAATACCTGCAATATCAGGCTCAATGATGTGATTAATTAATCATTATTAAGAGTTTTGACATCGACAGAAAAAAGTTCACTGTAGTCTGTATTATTTCAAAGTGCTGTTACATTTTTTTTATGCGAGAAAAATTCTGAAGTCTCTTTCTACTTGCATATCCCCACTTTTCATTCAAACTATGACTTCTAGAGTGATTGCTTTTTAAGCAGTTGTCTTTTGTATTTCATTTTGGTGCTGCATGTTTCAGAGGCAAAGGTGCTAAACCTTTCCAGAGAAGATGTTTTCACTTTGCCGTCAGATGATTTTAATGATCCTCTCAGGACATGGTTTGCACCCTATAAAAAAATAAATTATCTGTGTCTATGTGTGAGATGCGTAACATTGACTGAGGTTAGTGTCATTTTGCCTTAAAGTACAGTATTTCTCACATCGCTGTCATGAGTGATATTGTTATGACCTCTGTTAGTCCCACAGAGAGGTTATTACAGGGACTCTGAATCTAGTTTAGCAAAACGAGACATGCATAGTGACTACAGCTCCTTACATCTATGTGCTGTACTAAGCACTCTTCTGAGACACAGGAGCTGTGAAAGGAGGAAATTGGTCCACATAGAATCACAGAATCATTTAGAGATCTTCATACCAAGTCAGCATTTCCAGGGACTTCCAGCTGCCTGGATTCTTCTTTGAATTGCTTACCCTGAGTCACCATTTGTATACACTATCTAGTAGATTTTGCCAGAAGTTTTTAGCAGGGAGTCAAGCTTGTAAAGGTCAGCATTGACAGCAGAGACTTCTGCCATTTGTACTGCTGAAGCAATTTCACTATGGTACAGTTCTTCCAAGGAGCAAGCTGCTGGGGTGGGGTATGACAATTCTTGGCTGAAACATTAGTAGCATAATTTTGTTACGCTACAAAGTGGCATAACAAAGTAGCATGCTTCATGGTTCTAAACACCGCAGGAAGCCAAATGCCACCATCTGGGACACTTAATAATAATCTTCTACTATAGATATAAACCTTCAGTATTAAACTTAGTGCTGCTGGTGTTTGATTCTGTGGTCTGGCCTTGCAGACAACTGCTGTAGGCAGCTTCTGCATGGCAGTATGGAACAGTCCTCCTTAGACGCGATCCAAAGCCCAGGAAAGCTTATGGGGATATTTCCAGTTGACCTCCATAGGCTGTGGGTCCAGTACAAAGTTAAGCTTTATGTGTCGTTGATGAAGTTGTATGTAAAAAGAGCCAGTGCCTCTGCTGCTTCTTGGAGAGACAGTACAGCTCTCAGCTGTTACCAAGAGAAGATACAGAGTGTCTGAACAACTCTGAGGTGTCTTCTGAGAGCCGAGGGTTCCGCAGCCTGCTAGTTTGGTCCCTAATTGACAGCACATACTTATGACTCTGTGCTTAATCATGGTTGCTGATTGAAGTAATTTAATCAAGGAACTGATTCGGGCAATTTGGAATAGGCCGCATTGGTGAATATCAGTAGTTAAGATGGATTACCTAGTGGAGACAATAGCCAGTAAAAAAACAGGCTAAAGGGTAGCTAGTAAGTTACTCCCATGATGTGCAGCAAGGGACACTCTCACCTTGTTCACTTACAGTTCCCTCTCAGCTTCTCAGAGTTGTGAGAACCCCACAGTCTCAAAATGGTCATAGTCAGGGTAAGCAGTGAGGTAAGGAAGCTTGCTGCTGATGTCATGTTATTCAGATCATCAAGGAAAGGGCAGACGGAAGAATTCTGGAAGGCCATTGTGAGGCTGAGGTACGGTGCTCAGTGGATGTCTTATATATAAATCAAGCATTAGGAATTATTAGGAAAGACACAGATGATAAAACAGTAAATGTTGCCTTACCGTGGCATAAGTTCATGGTTTCTGGTCACCTGTGCAGTTCTGATTCTCTAATGTCAAAGAGGATATATAATAAACTTGGAAAAGTATCAAGCAGGAGCAACAAGGATAAGCAAAGGTAAGAAATTACTTTAAATTGAAGGAATGACTGAAGAGACTAGAAGCCTGTAGGCTGAAAAAGAGACAGCTTCCCGGGAATATGATTCAGATCTCTAGGCTCAGGGGTGGCATGGAGAGGTGTGGGCAGGGGTCAGGCATTCATGTCTCTTCCAAAGCAAGAATGTTACACAAAGCTAGTGGCAGTCTGGTTTAGAGAAGGAGGTGGTTCTTCACCAAGTGTGTGACAGACTGTGAAAATTATGGCTAAAAGACATTGTGGATGCCACAACTCTCTTTGTGTTTAATAAAAAGCTGAAGAAGTATCTAGATGAGAACCTAAATATGGAGAAATCCCATGTGCTCAGAATATCGCCTGAGCTGAAAATAGTTGTAGACAGTGAGAGAACAGAGAAGGAAGTATCATATGTGCTTATCTTGTTCTTTCTCTTCCCCCATTTGTGTCAAAGTCCAGATACTGGGTTCAGGAACCTTTGATCTGACACAGTAGTGATGTTCTTGTGAAACTAACACTTCCATAGGGTGCCCCAGAGGAGAGGTCTGCAGCAGCCCCTGTTGAGCATCCCAAAAGCAGATTGCTGTGGCAGGACTGTGTGTATGTGCAGCATCATTTACCCTGCTTGCTCTATGCCATGACCTCCTTTGCCTTGTTATGCAGTGTGGACTTTCTTCCAGATGGTTGCATGAATCATTTGTTAAATGATAGAAATCTTTTATTTTTTCTTGTATTAAAAAACTGTTGGTAGGTGTGGTGTTTGACAAGGAGGGAAATATGTAGATCCAGTGGAATTCCTTGCCATGAAAAAGGAGGAGGAAAAAAGATAAAGCTTGCCTTCTTCCTTTTTGAAAGCTTTGGGTGCCATCTGCTGGGTTCAGTAGGACCTTACACACTGGAGCAAAACTGCTGGTTGCTGATTGAAAAGTGCCTACAGAATTGAATTTACCCAGGGTTGCAGTGTCTTTCTTTGCACCTCCTGGTTCTTTTGTCTCCATTGGTAGTAATGTCACTCAGGTATATGGGATGTACTCTGCCATACAGAAAAGTGCCTGCTTACAGTTCCCTTTTAAAGATACCATTCAGACTGAATTCTCTAATGACTTTCACTGTGTTTGGTCACATAATAGAGAAATGGTGGAAGGTAATGAGGATTTTTAGGCATTGTGTCCTGGCCATGTATTGCAGTAGCGGAACCCACTCTGAGCAGCATTCAGGCTGTCTGAGGCTGCAGGAGACAAGGACAGGCAGGTGCTGGGGAGCTGAGAAGGCAATTTGTCCAGGGGCCTTGTTACTGTCTCCGTTTGATATGTGACAGAGCAAGATAAGAGCAAGATACAGCCCTGTATGTTGAACTGTGTGAAGGGGTGGTGTGTGAGCGCACCAAGTGGGTGAGGGTCCTTGAGGGTAGGCATGGTACGTGCTCTGCAGTTAAGGCACCTGGAGACAGAGCTGGCATCTCTGGGCTTGCAGTGTGAGACGTCCCTAGCTCCCAACTTTGGAAGGGCCCATGGCTATCCTATTTTATTACATTGCTCTGGGCCATTACTCTGCTCCTGAGGGCTGGAGCAGACTTTGCTTATTTATTGTCCAGGGGAGATGGTCAGCTGTGTGTTTGCAGAAGAATGGCCAGCAGGGTGACCTGTGTGAGCAGGTGAGTGCAAACACACAGGGACTGCCTTGGGACTCATCTGCCACTGAGACCTCTCAAGACTAATATCGCTTTGGTTTTTTTTCCTCACAGTTATCTCCCTGGTATGTGCACTCTTGCTCCGTAACTTGATGATGCAGGGATTTGGCAGCAATACAGCCTTGTGCAGTCCCATGCTCTCATCCATGCCTTGCCACTCATTGTCTCCCCAAGCCACAGTGGCCCTTATCCCCATGCGCTGTGTGAAGTCATGCTGCGTACTGCTGGGTTTAAAAAAACCCCAAAAGTGCAGCATGATGAAATGGGTTATGTTTAATCAAGACCAGTTCCCTTTTTTTGGAATCAGAGTGTGGCCTCATGAACACTTGGGTCACCACAAGCAAGGGAAGCCTGGTGTCTGCAGTGCTGAGGGGAGAGCAAGGGAAACGTGGCTGAGGAGCAAGGCCTCTGTATTTGGCTCTGCTTTTGAACCCCTGGATCACCCAGCTGTGGGCAGGGTTTGGCCTCCGTGCCAGGATGTCCCAACCAGCAGCAGGCATCTGTGGAGACATCTGGCATTTACATGAGCCCAGGGCTGGCAGGCTGCTCACAGCACTCTGCACTCTGAGGGATCCTGCCAAATTCCCCACCTCCAGCTCTGCTGTGTTTTGGGGGCTTAAAGATAGGTATAAATCCAGTATAAATATAGGATTTATATTATATAGGATAATATAAATCCTTGCTGCTAGGTGTAGGTGTGCCTTGAGTTTTTAACTGCACAGGCTGAAAAGAGTGGTGTGCCAACAGTGGATCTCTGGAGCATATTTGGCTATTCTTTTGTGCATTCACGGTATTTCACTAACTGTGCACTTATAATTTCTAAGAATATAGATAGAAATGAACACGTAAATAAGGGATAATTAAGCCTTTTCCTTTGGGTTCATTCTTTTCCTTCAATATCAAGAGATCACAGTGTGTTATTACATCCAAGTTACTAAAGACTTACATCCTTCTCTTCTGTAGCAGGGAAACCAAAGTCCTTCAGAGCCTTAGGGAGAATTTTCAGTCTTAGGCAAGTAGGCAGCCTAACATTTTGGTGGTCTTTGAGTTGCAAAGTTATGTCAGCACATACCAGTACTACATGGATCAGTAAGTTAAAGAGATCCTAAATTTTGTCTAAAATTAAAAAAAAGGTTTAAAAATTGTATAGGTTTCTGGTACAAACAAATGAAAAAGAATACTTCTGATGGTGTTGCACTTTGAATGGTCATCTATCTAGAACATATCACTGTTTTACATAACTGTTGTAAACAACAGCAAGAGTAAAGCAAAATAAAAATGTATGGTAAGAAAGCTAGAACTCAGCCCAAAGAAAGGCAGCCAGTTAGGAAGAACAATCTGTTTCAGCTCAGAGTTTATGCTTAAACAAGTTTAACGTACTCTTTGAAAATTAATTATGTTCAGCATTCAGTCTGGGTGCCTTACGTATGACAAACCACAATGAGAAACAGACTTCCTTCCAGTGTTTATACATCAAGTGTTAGACCTTGAACCCCAGAGCATTTGTAGACTTCATTGAACTCTAGATCACTGTTACGTTTCTGTAGCCCTTGAATTCATATTACAATGCATTAAAATTAATGCAAGCAAAAGCTGCCAGTGGCAACTCATGTATAGTTCATAATCACCATCTTTTTTATATTTTCTTATACTCTGTTGTTGCTGTTTGGGTTTTTTTTTTCAGGTCACTGTGCAGTGTCTCAGACTTTTGTATAGTGATTTAATTTCTGTGTTTGTCTTATTTTGTGAATTAATATCCTTCAGCACCCCCAGATTCAGAAGGAGTCACAATATATCAAGTACTTGTGCTGTGATGACCGAGCAACCCTGCATCAGTGGGTAACAGGAATAAGAATTGCCAAGGTGAGATTAAAAGTAAATTTACTTAAGTATGTTTTCTGCAAAATCTTGTCTTCCCCGGGTTACTGACTGTCATCACCTCAACTGGAAATATTGTGACAAGAATGGACATTCATGCTAATTTTACTATAGAAAGATCAGAAGTGCATGATGAGGATGGATTTGCTGAATGTCCCTGTACCTTAATTAGTGTGTTAATTAGTGTGTTAATTACTTAATTAGTACCTAAATAAGTGTGTTTTTCTTTTAAAACAGGAGTGGGGTCGGTTGCTATAAAACTCATGGACTCATAAAACTTACTGCACAGTTATCTGCCTCAATAATAATACCCTCTTCAAGAAGATCCTAATTGACAGCCCATTTTGTTTTGCACAAAACATTAAGGGAGATGGATTTATACATAGCCTTGGTACTGGCTATACCTTCCTATACAGTCCTGCTTCTCTCAGCTGTTAGTTGGGGTTTTTTTATTCCAGTTCTGCTGCAGGGTGACATCCAACAAAGGTGTGGGGTGAACATCAAATTATTTTGTGTCTTACACTGACAGAGCTGTTTGCTCTAGAGCCAGTGATTCAATGTCTCAGGTCTCCAGTTTGAAAATATAATACTTGGAAAAAGATTGGAAAAACATATTTACTGGGAATTGTTGGTTTTAAAGCCAAGTTTCAAGAATTTTACAAATACTGAAACAAACATAAAATGTAAGAATGATATCAGTAGGACTGTGTTAGGATTTATGTTTTATTGTGCCATTACAGAGATGCTTTCCAGCTGGCCTTATACAGAAAAGAGCACTTGTAGAAGCTACTTTTTTAACAAAACTGAGCAGAAAGAAACAGAATCAGAAAAGTAGGCCAAGAGCAAAATGAATGCTTGGCCTATGTCATGCCTATCACATGCTCATTTTATTGTTTTGCTTGTTTTGCAGTATGGCAAAACACTCTATGATAATTACAAATGTGCAGTGAAGAAAGCTGGCTTGTCCTCCCTGTGGGCGAATCAAGGAACGGTGGAACCAGCTGCCCCTGCAGGATCCTCGTCAGCAGGTACCAATGCTGTCACAGCAACTGAAGTCACATTTATTGCCCTCTTCTGTTACCGTCAGTGTTGCATATAGTCTTTGTTCAGAAAACTGTCCTATTGATTCAGCAAGATATTATCTTGTTGTAGACAGGCCAGTGGTCTGTAACAAAGCCCAGCAGCAGAGCTCTCACTTTAAAGTTAGAATTTGGAAAGATGGATCACTGAAGATCAGTTTAAATCTGCATAACTTAATATGGTATTTTTCTGTTGGCATCTTTATCCTCTGTCTGCATTTCACACACTGATGGTCATGTCTTGAAGCTTTCTGTTTACCCTTCTCTACACTAGCTGTTTTGGAATATTGCATGTTTTAAGTAAAAGGATATGGTGGGATATTCAGAGATTGATCATTTCAGAAAGCAATTATTATAGGGTGAGCCACTCTCTTTCCTAGCCTTTCATTCCTTTGCCTGGTAACAATGTGGGTGTTGAGAAGAACACAAGAGTAAAAAAGGATTGAGTTATTTTCTAACCTTACTTTTCAGGTAGCCTTATGATGCTGCTGTTACCAATCTTACTATGATACAAATACAACAGTGCATGATACTAGCTGTAACTTGCATGAATGTTTTTAGTTTACATGCTTAAGATATGCTTGTTTTGTTAGGAAGGGCATGCTGGCCAAGTACTTACCGTCATAAGACGGGCAAAGTCAAAATCAGTGTTGGCAGTTTATATTCTGACTTCTCATGTAGATCCTGCAATCACCTTTCTGAGGCTTCAGTTCACCTATTCTCGGTACATGTGAGATACAGGGTGGCCTTCCTACTATTCCTTGGAAACAAATCATGTTAATAAATGGATTTCTGGGGTTGGAAGACCCAGTAACAGACTGGTTTGAGATCAGGGGATTTTCTCATGGTTGGGGGAGGGGGTTTAGTGGAGTGAGGTGGATGGGATAGTTGTGGAACATTTGTTGATAGCATAGAGAGGTGGTTGGCCAGTGGGGCTCCAGGCTGGTGCTGCAGTCTGCAGAGGATATGGGCAGGATTGAAGCCTTATAAAGACTACATGGACATCTGTGTGACTTCAGCTCCTGACTAGAATCCATTAACACTGCATGCTTTCAATAGAATATACTGCTAATTTTAACTAATGGATTGCATTAAATGGTTAAGTAGCCTAGAAAGATTTTAGTACTCTATATTGTCTCTATGGAAATACCTCTGAAGGATCATTAGCCTTCTAATAGAGGCAAGTGGCTGTGATTCTGGCAGTCTTACATTTATCATTGCTGCCCTATATAAAACCTGGGGGCCAACTATAATACTAGAACCTGAACTGCCTGACTGTGAGCAGTTGTTTGCTCATGTTTTGGAAAGCATGTTTTATTCTGTTTTCAGATGGCCCTATAGCCATTTGTATGGACTGATTTCAGAATAGGCTAAAATCTGCTATAGAAAACTACAGTCCTGTGTGAGTTTAGCAGGGGCTGTACTCTGTTAACTTCAGTGGCTGCCAAAGGAAGGCAGGTGGGACTTCTGTTCTTGCATATCATGTGGCCACTATTCCATGTACGCTCTGCAGTAGCCAGCATTTGTGTGCTCACATATACCCCAAACTGTGTAGTCTGTGGTTCTGAAGTGTCCCAAGTGCCAGGCACATCTCAGGCAAAATATGTTGTTTCCCTGGCAAGCTACATCTGCCTTACTGTGTGTCTTTGGACACTAAAAAAACCAGTGTATGTAGTGGTCCAGCACAATATCATGATGTCTGAAATATGAAAGAAGTAAATTAGGTGCATTGCAGAGTTTGTCTTACTTCTCTGCCAGTCATGTAATTTGCAGTCACAGCAATAAAAATAATTTATTCTATTTCTTACCATAGTCATGGAACCTCTTTGCTAATCAGTAAAGTACACTTCAAGATTAAAGCCATCACTGTTCTTAGACAGCTATGGGTGCACTGCCATGTGAGAAGTACATAAGTGGAACTTTACTGGATATCAGAACTGTAAATTATAATAGAGCTATGGCAGTCATTAAGGTAAAGTATATCCCTAGGCAGCAAACCCTGTGTTCTACTTTGACACATACAGCTTCCAAAAATTCTACACTAAACTGGAGGGTTTGTTTAATCCTCATCAGACTATACAGGGGCCGAGGATTTTTCATAATTAAACTCATAAGTTTGTCCTTTGGTCTCACAGTGACTTACTCCGTTTGACAGTGCTGGGTTATTTATGCATATCTCTTACACACACAGGAATGGTGGGCAGACATTTTGCAGAGCTTTAACTTAGACAGGCTGAAGATCTGCATTAATCTGAGAAGACAGTGAAGTTCACAAATCTTTATGACTACAAATGCTGGAGAAGTTTGAGCTGTTATCTCATGTACTAAAGAAAGTGGATCAGCCCCCCTGTAGGACTTCAGACCTTCAGCTCCCAGGACTGATTGATATGAAACTGTGGCACTTTTAGTCTTTAGGCTAAATTAAAGGGAAAAAAAAGGCCATAAAAATGGAGAATGTGGTAATATTATAGCACACTACAAACTTAAAAATGCTTTTATGAAAGACAATGGCAGGCCAGAGGGTGGAGTTTAACTATGCCAGTTAGATTTCTGCTTATCTTCCCTTCTAAAGTCAGCTTCCCATCTCTATTGCTGCGTCAGCCTTAATGGTCCCCTTCTGTAATCGCCATTTACAATAGTCAGAAGAAGAAGCTCTTGGTTTGTCAACACTTGTACACACTGATCATTTCTGTCACATCTTCTTAATTCTGCCACTTGCACTTCCTGTAGGATTGTCAACCACAGCCATGGAGGCATGTGGACAGGTATGGGTTTTAATGTAGGGTACTTCATTTATTTTCCTTAAGTAATTAACTGAATATGAAGTCACAAAATGAGCATGAATTAGAAAACAGGTATCTATGTGGATTTTAGTGAATTATGTATAAAACCCCTGTAACAAGTGGTTCCTTGTGAAAATTGTAAAGACATTTTCATAGCCTTTTTCTTAGTTGCCTATTCCCTGATCTGGTTAATGCCACAAAAATGTAACACTCTCTTCCCTTTCTCTCCTCTCCTTGTCACAGGTACTGTTCAGTCAAATGGACAGATTCCACAAATTACTCGTCGTTTCAGTGCAGAATTTCCAGACAGTCAGAAGAAAGTGGATACATCAGAGGCACAGGTGAGCAGTTACTAGCAGTGCAGTAGTTAAATGCCACCTGTGAACCAGTTCTTCAAGTTTGTTTTTTTCACCCACTGTCTTCCCCCTCAAAGTGCCAGTGTAGTGTCTGTGAAAAGCATTTGTCTCCTGGGAAAAGTGGCTGGTTTCTTGCTGCGCTTGGTTATGCTTTGCACGCTGCAAGCAGTGTGTGTGCTGCACAGAAGCCTGGAGCCACTGGTGGGAGGTGAAGGCACAGCCACCACCACGTCTGTTCTTCAGAAACAGCCACCAGCACTTCTGTTCTTCAGAACAAGCAGCCTTGAGTTCATGTAGCAAGAATAGGAAAGTGTCTACTGGGATTATCTCAAAGTGTCTGTGCTGCCAGAACCTTGGTGCTGTGTTCTGTCTCTGCCAGAAAAGGTCTTGCCTTAGAAACACAAAGTATACAAGTAGTGTTTTCAGCAGGGAACACTGCACATCTGAAGAGGAGTGTGTAAGAAAGAGTGAAGAAGTAAGGGAAAACATTACATGTTTTTATTAGGCTCTAAGTGCATTCCTTGGTTAAGCTACAAATTTTGTGTACTTGTACCATTTCTGGCTGGAGAAATACCATAGAGTACAGTATGAGAACTTAAAAAGCATCCTACAGAAAAAAGCATGCATTTGTTTGCAGTTCATGATTCAATCTCTCCATGATGCAGGAAGTGCACAAGACAAATGAAATTCAATTCCTAGAATTTTTCTCTCACCTGCATTACGTGTCCTACACTTCTTGTTTCTGTCTTTGAGTTCCTCATCGTTTCTCTGTTCTGGCCCCACTTCCTCTGGAGTAGATCACATTCTCAGAACTCAGCCAGTGGTTCCCTCCTCTTGTGTCTGACTTACTTCCATCTTTGTAGGCAAGGAATGAGGAAGAGGAGGCATACATATTATGTCTTGGTGAGGATTATGAGTGAGTCAAGAGCTTATGGGTTGGGATATGGACACATTAGTAAGGGTGACATTGTGGGTGGGTGCTGCAGGCTGCCTGATCAAGAGGAGGAACTGGATGAGGCCTCCTCCAGGCAGCTAAAAGCAAAGTCACAGGCCCTGGTTGTTGACCCTGACATCTGCTGGAGAAGCAACACAGCAAAGCACAAACATTCCAGGAGGTTTCTGAAAGCATTGATGACAACTTCCTATCACAGGTAGTGGAGGATTCTATAAGGAATGTGCTGCTCGACCTTCTACTTAAAACAGAGAGGGGCTTGTTGGACATGTGAAGGTTGGGGGCAGCCTTGGCTGTAGTGACCATGAGATTGTAGAGCTCAGTATTGAACAAAGCAGTAGCAAGACAGTGAGCAAGATTACAGCCATAAACTTTGGGAGAACTACCTTTAGCCTCTTTAGGGATCCTCTTGGAAGAATCCCATGGGAAAAGGCTCTGCAAGGAAGATGGGTCCAAGAGAGTTGGTCAATATTCAAGGTTTACTTCCTCCAGACTTAAGAACAGTGCATCCCAGTGAGAAAGAAATAGGCCCAAGGGGGCAAGAGACCTGTGTGGTGAATTAAAGGACTCCAGTCACAAACTTCTTTACTGTGCAGAAACAGGTTGCCCAGAGAGGTTGTAGAGTCTCCCTCGCTGGAGATATTCAAGAACCTTCTGGAAACAATCCTGTGCCACATGCTCTAGGCTGACCCTGCTTGAGCTGGGAGGTTGGACCAGAAGAGCCACTATGGTCCCTTCTCCAACCTGACCTGTTCTGTGATTCTGTGACTGGTCTCACAGCCCGTACAAGCCTGGGAATGAAGGATTGAACTGAGTCTTTTAGGGTGTACTGTGCTACAGTTAGAGCACTAAGCTCACTGGATCTAAACTGATAAATGAGCATAACTAGAAATGAATGCTTTGTTTTCAGGACAGCAGACTTCTCCACATGTCTACAAGAAAAAATATTTGTGTAGTAACTGTCAACACCTACCAGTTCCTACCTTAAAAAAAAAAAAAATATTATATTCAGATTATCAGCAAATGGGCTTTATTTATGTTCAGTGTCAACTAGTAAACGCAATTTAAAAAGAAAAAACACCTAAAATTTTGTCAAAGTGAACATCTCCATAATGAATTGGTATCCTACATTTTAATTTTCTTAACTTGTATGATGGATCTTAGTAATTTTCACTTCAAAAAAGTTGTCAGAGGGTTTGAATGTCTCCTGTCCTTGGGTCACAAGTAGTCATGGGTAGAATTTAGTGGCTTCAGGGACCTGTTTGTTGAATTTTGAATTCAAAAGCAGAGGCAGTGTGTGCATGAGTCTTGCCCAGCAGGCAGAAGACACCTCAAGGCTTGTCAGTGGCCCTTGACAGGTCGCCTGTGGAGAATCTTTCCCTGCTGTGCTCCCTCCCTCACAGAGAGGCCCAGGCACTCCCCCGTGGGTCAGGGCATGTCACACCATGCTGAGTGCAGAGTGACAGGAGCAGTGAATCCAGGCATGTAAACTTTAAATGCCCAAATCTCTCCACCTTCTTCCCCATTCACTGCTATTGTGTCTAATGAATTTGGCAGAGAATTTTGACTTCACTATCCAGAGATCCAGCCACCACAGATAAAAGGGGAGCTGGAGATACACAATGAGGACAAGATCCAAAATTACATCTGCTTTTTATGTTCTTTAATCTTGCTCAGTATTTTGGGATGCAAAACCACAGTACAGGTAGGGGATTTTTGAAATTCCCTAAGTTCTCAGGGAATGCACAGCAGGATGGAACATCAAGAAAGTATCTTTCCTTTCTTGTTGTAGTAAACATCAGATAAGTAAAGATACTTGATGTTAGTCTTACTAACTGCAATTATTTGAAATTTTAAAACTACTCATCTTCTGAGAACAGCACTTGAAGATGCATTATCCATACCGTCAACATGGGAGTTTCCACTGTCAAAACTCTGTGGGCAGTGCCAGAAAGAAAACAGAGTACTATTTTCACTTTTCAGGCAAAATGTACTCTACTTTTTTTCACTGTCTACTACCCTCTTCTCATGATTTTTACATCTTTTCACAGTTCTTAGGTAGTGGCATTAGTTTACACGTTCACTGACTGTGCCTGTTCTTTTGTTTTTCTGCTTATTAAAGGCTAAGTCAAATAACGTCAGTGCACCTGGCATGGCACAGTCATTGCTGAGGCCACAGACAGTCCTGATTAAGAGGAACTCACTGCAGCCTCCTCCTCCACCTGAAAGACGATCATCTGCTATTTCTGCCTCACCAATTCTACCCCCCAAAGTGAAACGAGACAGCGGCGTTTTCCTAACAGATCCAGAGAGCTTTCCAGCCCCACCACCTACACTGAAGATTGATTTTCCACCACCACCACCACCATCTGATTTCTGTGACCCACCTCCTGATTTTGTGCCTCCACCACCACCAGTCTCCAGCAGCAGTAATGGAGACCTGCCAGTGCCCCCTCCACCTCCACCTGTCTCCAGTAAGCCACCACCACCTCCAACAAAGAAACCTGTGCCTCTTCCTCCGAAAAGGCTAGAAACCACAGGAGCAGAGGGAGAGCCACAGTCAGCTGGGCCACCTCCCATTGGGGCGGGAGGCAGGCAAGCAGATTTCATGTCTGACCTAATGAAAGCTCTTGAGAAGAAAAGGGGCAACAACTCCTGAACTCTGGGACCACGTGGACTTTTAAAACACCTGGTTTTGTGAGGCATCGTAAAAGCTCATGCTGGGTCAGGCTCCTCCAGGAGGGATTCTCCTTCAGAGTTCCTTTTGGAGGTCTCAAGAAGTTGGGGTGACTTTTGTCCCCCTCTTTGTCTCTAGAACCTCCTCCTTCCCCCCTGCATCTCAGCACCCTCTGCCCTTGACTCCCATTCCTGCACCAGGCCAAGGTAAGAATTGACTGGATAATCTTGCTTCACTCCACAAGCACAGCCAGGGATGGCAGAGCAGCACTCCAGAGCCAGCAAGTGTAATGCATCTTCTGTGGCTGCCTGTCTAGTGGAACTGGAGCTAAAGGAAATGTTCTCATGTGAATTTTGAGAAATGGGAAGATCCCCTTCCCTAGAATTGCCCTTAAAGGTTCTTTATCAAAAACCCCCTGCCTATGGAGGTGTTTTTCCCAATAAAAAGACCCTCTTTAAAAATGTTTTAAATAGTCTGTCTTAAAAAGTAAAACATCAGCTAGATTATTCTGATATGCATGTCAGGACCAGGACCATTTCCAGATAGTTTCACCCCAAATGTTACACACTCCTGTTTTATATGTAACTCAGTCAAACCTGCCAGCATTCTCAGCTGCCGCCTTGAAATCTCATTTATTTGGTTAACCTTAGACAAATAAAAATGTTTCTTTTGAAATCATGTATGCTTCCCTTGGTAAGCAAGATTTTTCTTCTGTTGGTTAACATTTGTCTTCAGACTGTACCTAGAAATAATGTCTTGTGAAAGACTTTGTAATTATCTTGTACCTGATAAGAATGTCTCCTCCTACAATTTTTTCATTTGTTCTCCCCGTTTAATTGTCCGTTGTTCATTTAGGAAGCATTCATTGTTACTTCTCAAATAAAAATAGCTTCTATTTTATATCTGCACAGTGTCACAGTTAATGAAGAGGCATTTTACTGGCAATTGGAACCACTTAAAATATTTTAAAGAATTTTTGCCTATACCTTCTAGTCTTTTTTAATTATTATTCCAGTCTTTGCCTCTTCTCATGCACACCTGATCTTTTAAGATAATATAAATAATATATTTCTGTATTTTGAATTAGAAAAAAAAGCATAAAAAGCTAAATGTGTTTGTTAGAATGGATTTCTACATCCAGAAGTGGTGGTGGAGGCAAGAGAATGATAAACTGGCAGCTGTGCCACAGCCTGTGAAAGTTTTGGGTCACCTCTAGTCTTATTTTTGGCTTAAGGTTGGTTTGTCAATACCCACATACACACATAACAAGCCTGGCAGAAATAAGAAGGCTGGAACCAGTGCTCAGTATTGAGGAGCCAGACCCCCAACAAGTTGGAGCAATGCAAGGTAAAACATGCCCAGCCAGCACTAGAAGGGGTGTGTGCTACCTGGTCAAAGCAGGAAGTACAGGCTCTTGGGCAGAGCTGGAGTGGAGGGTGGTGATGGATACAAGAGGAACTTGGGGATGCACCGAGGCTGTTTCAGAACTGAGATGCTTCTGAAAGCCAGGGAAGTGCCAGGGAAGTCACTAAAACAAGCTCATGCGACTTCCCATAGCTGCATCTGTTCTCACTTGAGACAAGCTGGAGCTAAGGGATGCTTTTCCTGCACTAATCATGCCCACTAACACAGTTACTCAGGTACAGCCATGAGACAGCCCCTCTCTTTCCTCCTTCCTTTCTTTGTCAGCAGTGTAAGCATTGCAAAAGTAAAGCTCAGGGCCATGGGGAGGGGAGATGTCTCATGACTGCTGGTAACCATCTGTTGCTCTGCAGCCCGTGGCTGAGGAGCTGGTATTGCTGGCATGACACTACAGCTTGTACACCCCGTCTCTACTGCTAAATAAAAGGAGGATGCAAGCTTGAGTGCTGGCCCAGTGCTTGCCCACAGCACCCAAGTGGGCCTAAGCACAGTCCCAGACACAACTCAAGGAACTGCCCAGGACAGGCACATTCCCAGAAGACAACATGGACAAGTCTAAAGCAGTTTTCACTCCCTGCACAGAGATCTGCCGTGGGGCAGATGTGGCCAGTCAGGACACCAGTTCATGGGCCAGGTGACTATTTCCTGGCCTTCTTACTTACCGGTACAGAGTCCATCCAGCTCTTACTGGCTTTCTAGCTCCATTGCTTTTCCTGAACTGAGCAAAAGCTCTCACAAGGAGAGTGGTGGGCTCTCACTATGCCCACCACTAACACAAATGTTACCTGGAGGTTTTTAACTGACATCCTGGGGCATTCAAAAGGTACCTTGGCACCTTCAAACAGCCAAACTGGGAAATGCTCTTGAGAGCAGTGCAAGGCTTATAAGCTTAGTATGAGCCTTAGTTAAAAATGCAGGGGGAAAATACTAAGTAGCTAAAAGTAGGAGGGTTAAAATTAGGAGTTAAAAAAAAAAAAAACAA
>VYXB01001585.1:608353-629754 GCA_013397135.1 Pachyramphus minor
TCAGAAAACAGTATTTAAATATCTGTGTTGTGCCTCCCATTATGATACTATTTACATTTGAACACAGCTGTATATCTGAGGGGAAACCATCCTGAATAATTGTGTTTATTATAGTTAAGAAGTAACGGCATTCAAATATTTTTTTTAGTCCCTAAAAGATTTCTAATAATATAATTTCTTTCCACACTAATTATATTTCTAGAAATAGATTTGTGAAATTTTAATGATACCACTAATAGCCTCTACTTAAATCAAGTGGCACTCACAAAATTTGGCAATTCTAAACCAATCCATTTTGGATATGGGAACAGACAAGGTAATGTCAAGAAGTAACAAAGCCCTCCAATAAGTGTGGGTTTTTTCTGTAAATTTTTNAGATATATTTACCTGGCTACATACATACTGAGATATTTCCAAGACCACCCTTTTCCAGGTCCAATCAGTGAAATTTTCCTGAAGCTTTATATCCATGCACCAACAATCTTTCTACTACTATCAAAAGATACACTTTCAAAGAGCAGTAGTCCAGGCTTGGTAGGCACCTGACACCAGCAAAGACACCAAAACTTATTCTGGGATAAGTCACTCCCAGGACAGACATCTTTGCTCACTATTTAACTGAGTTTCCTTTAAATCTCTATTTCAGTTTAATGTGACAAAACAAGATCAGAAAGAGAAAAGCTGTCAAGGCATAAATGTAAGATGATCCCCTGTGCCAGCTCTGCAAAAGATTTAAGAAAATGTATGTCTGCAGAATGCAGTGATATTTGATCAGCGTGTAACAGCAAGAAGAAAATGAATCAAAATACTGCATTATTAAATCAAGCTTAGAGGGGTTTTAAATTGGTCAGTCACTAAAGGCTATTGAGACTCACCTGGTCAGCTACGAACTCTGAGAGGTTAAGTGTGACAGTTTGGCAGAACTTAAATATTGTTACTCAAAGTAATGAACAGAAGAACGCGAAAGGCAGAGTTATCAAGGCCAATATAACTGGCTGATGGAACCACACACAGTGATCCATTTCTTTAATCTTTACACTTCAAAAAGTTGGTCAAGACATTGTCTTGCTTAGCAAAGTAGCAGACTGCAGTCCAAAAAGTATAAGGGAGAACAGTTCCTGTGGTTTGGTCCAGTAATCCTATTTGGAGGCCTGAGCTTCTACCTGGATCATTTTTCTTGCTTGTTCCAATTTCTCTCAGGATGAACAGCTTACTCTCAGATCCTTGGCCCAAGCTGGGGGGCGCAGGGAGTAGCCTGCTCGCTCTGCAGCCTCCTGTCTCTGGAAGGGATGTTGTAAAACCTGCTCGAGGAAACGGACCTGAAAGCAATTAAAAACGGGTAAGTTTTTATACAAAATGTTTTCCTGCAAACAAGGAAAGTTTCTTCCACCATCCTCCTGGTTCCAGAAACTACCACATGAATTGCTTACTATTAATTAGTTGCTACTATTTATAATTAATGCTATTAATAATTTTGTTAATATTTTAAATAGCAATTGGTGTTAGATAGTACAATCTTGATCAATGTTGTACAGTTCAAAGGGTAAATACAAAAACTGTTCCATTAGGTATTTTGCCAATTATTATTAATTATGTCATGAAAGAAAGGACTAATTTTACCTCAGAGAAATCATTCAAATTAGCCTTTTGCACTGCTGATTCTGCCATCCAGTTCCTAAGTATGTATCTAGGATTAACAGCTGAAACCAAGAGTTAATCATGTTAAATTTAGTTAGACATATTCAACAAAAGGAAAATACAGTCATTGAAATCTTCAAAAAGGTTTAATTTGCAGATCAGGAAAAAAAAGCATAAAAAGGAAAAGGAATTAATCAATCTATTTATTTTTATGAGTTGCTAAGAGGATTTTTTAAAACTTGCACAATCAGCCAAAGTGCCAAACAAAAATTAGAATTGTAAAGAACATGACACGGATACATAAAGAATTTCCCATTAGGAACACAGCAGACTTCTCAGGTGTGATGATTTAACCATGGCCTGGGTTCCTGCTACATTGCTGGAAAGCATATTTCAATGTTGTCAATACCTTCCTGGAGATTATTAATTATTAAGATATCCATTAAAGTATCTATTTACATACTCCTATATCATAGAACAGAAGTTTAGCCATAAAGGCCTTTAATGTTGCATTTCAACTGTATTTTTAAATAAACTACTTTTTCAACTTTCCTTTTTCTCTCTCTTAATTTTTCTGGCCAAGTATTTGATTTAGTTCAGTAAATAGATTTTCAATAGTAAAGTGTGTTAACTACTTAAAAAGAATATTTAAAAGGTGAAAAAGTTAACATTTGACTCATATTAAAAAATTGTAATTTACATTAAAACCGTGAGTCATATTAGCAGGAGAATATTTGTCCCAGAAATATATTCTTAACAATTGCAAATTGACAAGTTTCACAGTGGAGTTAAAAATACCTGTAATTAACACAAGTGACAAGATAATTATGAAAGAGTAAGACAAGTGAGATAAGAAAAGGACAAAGGGAAAGAAATTTTGTGGCCTTATAAGCATAATCTGGTCTACTTTTTTTTTACATGCTTCTTTTCTAAAGAAATAAAATTATAGACTTGGATTTTTTTATCAACTCCTAAGGACCTAAATTTAGGCAGTATAAGGTAAAGTGCTACTGAGAACTGAAAACTAAATAAAGGGAGAAAAAATAAAAACAACTGGTCAACTTCAAATGATTCAAGGCAATGTACTTTGAAAAGTGAGGTATCTTATGACACATACTAACAATTAGGGATAGATGATGAATAACGAGGTGCTAACAGCAATATATTCAAGGTCAGTCAAAGACAGCAATTCACAATTTAGGTGTAACTTCCCAACCCATATAAAAATCTGAAGACCCACAACACTTTCGTTTTTAACGTGAAATGCTGGGTAAATATGCAGTGTTGAGCCAGATTTCTGCTGCAAGTTGTATTGACAAGGGACAGCTGTTACAAGAAAATGCTTAAAAAACAAACAAACCAACCAACCAAAAGAAAAACCAAGTAATTTTAAAGAGACCACAGGGGCATCTAAGTGATCTATTTAAAGGCATAGATGTAAAAAAGACAAAAGAAACAAACAAACAAACAAAAAAAAAAATCACACCAAACTAAGTCTTGGAATTTCACATCCACTGTTTCTGCTGTGATACTTAACCTGCAGTACCTTTGCCATTCTGTGTTTAGAATAACTTGGAGAATCAAAGCACCTTCCTTTGCCTTCTACGACTAGATAGTCCTTTCACAAGTTCTTTTATCCAGGTGAAGAAAAAAAAGTGGGTGCCTATCAGAAACCTGAATTCTGTATAACATGTTGAAAGGATCTGGGCATATTTAAACATAAGACAAATCTTGGTCCATTGAGCCAGTACAGGATGCCTACCAGAAACTTTCCTGTCACCGAAGGCTCATCACCAGACAAGACTTGTGTTCTGAGCAATGCAAACCAAGACATTCCCAGACTGCTGAAGGAAGGCAGTGCAGATCAAGGAGATGTTACCTGCACTCAGGAAAAGCTGATACAGCAAAAGAGGAAGAGGAAGGGCATCTCTCACAGGGAAATCAAATCCTAGGGGCCCTTTCAGCACTTACCCCACTTTACAATGAAGAGTTATGACTTGGGCAGCAGCCACAGCATTCCCACACACGTACACCTCAGTCCACTGATCTGACTATGACTGTATTCATCATGGAAGGGATTTGTGTCAGAATAATTTCTTCATAAACACAGACAATTAAATTAAGAATTTATTTTTTTAAGGAGGGGAAAGGCAGGATATCTAAGGAGGAAGCAAGCCACACTGTAGCCAAGGAATTTCTTGGTCATTTGGCTTATGTAGAAAGTACATACATATTCACAGGTCTAGCCATACACACATGGCTAGATTCTCATCACAAGAGTGATTAGATAAAACCAGAGAGAGCCACAATAAATGTACAGTGTTATAAGATTTGCAGCAGTGTAATGAGAGTTTCTCCCATTCAGAAGAACAGTACACTTCAGCTCTTCCCAAAAGGAAAAATAATTAACACCAAAGAAACCTTTGTAAAGAGGTATTTGCCGTTTCCAATTATCCAGTCCCTTTGGATTGCTTTACTTACTTGCCATTCTTGTTCTTCTTTTGGTGTCTGAATCACCCTTGTTACTATACATGGAAAACAAACCAAAAGAAGAAAAACAGAGAGTGCTTTTAGCTAATGAGGATTATGCTGATTTATTTTTAGAAACATCTGACTTTCATTAAAATCATTAAGTGTTCTGCTTTTGTATTGAGCGGAAGCAGGTGTGAATCTCTAAGAATGATTAGACTTGGAAAAGACTGCAGACCTTCTTGTAGGTTTTGTATCCTAAATTAATTTTTCCTAAGAATTTTATCTACTGAATAAAATTTCCAAGTACCTGATATATATGTCTTTTCACCACTATTAGCCATGCATACCATATACAACTAAGAAAAACAAATTACATTCTTTATTAAGACAAAAGAATTAATGTTCCTATTTATGCAACATCAGCATTTTCCAAACACAGTCTGTGTATTCATGACTGTTCAACTTCCATCCATTGTCATCATAATGTTATTACATAATAAATATATACATATGTTACCAGTAATTAAACACTATTCATTTCTATGTATTTGCAAAGCCTGTTTGTGATTCTTGGACTGAATCAGTAGGACTGGTATTTTAACAAAAATTGTTAACCAAAGAAATCTGATAAAAATACAGACCACTCCTCCCATGTCATTTTTATGTAGCTCTGTGTCAAAACAGAACTACAATAGTAATTATTATTGAATCCAGCACAATCTAGAACCAGAAAAGGCATAAGAAACCATGTTTGGGCCAGTTTACTAGATCCCCTGAAGATTATGAAAAATCACTGCAGATTAAATTTGCCTGATTCTGGCAAATACACACTCGAAAATGCATCAGACTCACCGTTTTAATCTCAAGAGATACATAGTAACCCATTCTGAAAATAATTTGTGTTTACCCAGATCCTGGAGAGTCCAGAACTCCTGAAGAGAAAGAAATATTTTGGGCAGGTAATCAGAATTTTATTCCTGTTCAGCAAAAGCCAAAGTAAGCAAAAGAATATGGTGGTTTAACCCCAGCTGGCAACTAAGCCCCACATAAACACTTGCTCAATCTTCCCCTCAGTAGGATGGGGTAGAGAATCAGAAGGTTAAAAGTAAGAAAACTCACAGTTTGGGATAATAAAGTGTAATAATTGAAATTATTTAATAATATTATAATCATAATAGTAATGAAAAGAAAAAAACAAAAGGAGAGAGAAATAAAACCCAAGAAAAACAAGTGATGCAAATGAAAAACAACTGCTCACCAACCACTGCCCAGCCAGTTCCCAAACAGTGGCCCTCCACCAGTTTTCCCCTACTTTATTTGCTGAGCATATGGTGTGAGATATCCCTATGGCCAGTTTGGGTCAGCTGTCCTGGCTCTGTGCCCTCCCAGCTTCCTGTGCACCCCCAGCCTCCTCACGGACAGGGCACCACGAGAAGCTCAAAAGTCCTTGACTTAGTGCAAGCCCTGCTCAGCAACGACTAAGCCATCAGTGTGCTATCAACATTATTCTCAACCTAAATCTGAAACACAGCACTGTACCAGCTACTAGGAAGAAAATTAACTCAAATTAACTATCCCAGCTGAAACTGGGACAATGAATATTAAAAGGATTTAAGAGGGAAGCATATGATGACCCTTCAAGAATTTTCTACCTCAAAATTCTACTAGCATCTTTTCCTCTGTATTCAAATAGGAGAATACTGAGGAGAAGAATAGAGACAGTGAGAGTGGAAAAGAACTTGGAAAAGGCAAACAGCAAGAAATCAGAACTTGGGGTTACTGCCTCCAGTGCGGGACAACAACCACAAACCAGGCTTCCCTGGTTGCCTGAGAGCTAACAGCTGCTTCATATTGCTCAGCTGAAAGTAGCCAAACCTCACAGACAAAAAATGAACTTAGAAAAAGAACACAATAGAAATAAATGGACATAGAAAAAAAGGAGGTAAGCAGTAGATATTTAAGGGGGGGAAAACAAAGGGAAATTAAAAGCAAGAAGAAAAAGTTTTGATCCCATCTGTGGTTCTTTTTTCTTTTAAGGGATAGGAGTAAAAAAATATCATGAAAACCATATTTGATCATAAAAATGAGCACAGAAGTGGCTAAAATTTCAGAATGTTTCCAGTCATATTAAGTGTGAGGACTACTTCAGTGCTCCCAAAGGCTTCTGGCATTTTTAGGTTAATTTTGGTATGCAGCTGAACAAATCATAAGTGATCTACAAATCAACATGAGAACTTACTTTGCTACTGACAAAGTATTAGTGTGTAAATTAACAGCAGGTGAAATTCCTTTAAAGCTAAAATTCTTTAAAACAATTAAAACTTTTTAGCAGTATAAAATTGTAGCTGCTTTTCCATGTCAGTTTTGAGGCTCAGAAAACCTGTGGGCTAAATCATTTTATTGTGCAAAAAAAAAAAAAAGAGATCAGGTTGCTACCAAGTGAAGGCTGGGCATGACCTTTGGTGTAGCAGCAGGATCACAACTACACCATGACTGCTGGTTCCTCAGCCAGCACCCTGAAAGATGGGGAGATGGAGTTGCCACAAATTCCACTACTGCAGTAATCCACGAGTGAGTTCATACTACGTGAGGGGGGCTCCCATTTTTCCTATCACACATAGGCCACTAAGAAATGGAAAAATCCCTTGTAGTCTACGACAAAAATACCTTCTCTTACAAACACACCCACCCTCTTATTGCATCCTGTGCAAATTATTAACTCCAAAGCTATAGCTCCTTTTTTTTAATTGCTTACCTCTGGAGTATCTCAACTTTTTAACTCTTAATGGCTTCAAGCTCATAGAAAAGCTCAGGACAGACCTCTTAGCAGAAGACAATAAGGAAAACCAGAAAATTCGAGCAAAATCACTTAATTATCTAGGACACAACTAGAAAGAGAAACAGTAACTCCTCATTTTCATTCTATGCTTTACATACAGTCATTCTGCTCCTCCCTAAAACAACCTACTAAGTCCACTTGGTCTCATTTTAAAATATTTTCAAAGACAAACAGAAGTAATTCAGATGTTCAGGGAAGGCAGTGAAGTTTCCCAGGTAAAGTGAACAATATTTATCACATGGAAAAGGCACTGTATTAAAGAATAAAATCAAAAAAAAATTGGCTCTTGCAAAAAGGCTTCCTGGTTTTCTATTCAGATCAGGTATGTACAAGCTTTTCAGAATTTCCCCTCTGCATTTTTACCCAACTATTACTCGCCTAGCATCTCACTCCAGTTCAAACATTTCAGCTATATTTCCACTTCTAAAGATTGCACTAAATCCAGGTAAAACTTTTATCTCTTTTAAATATTTTCATCTCTTTTATGGTTGTACTGTGACAAGCTGCTGGGCCCGAGAGCAGAGATTTAGGCCACCTAGTAAACCCATGTTAGGAATAATGCAGTTGACCTGAGGTTGAAATTGTCTTTATGAGCCTTGTCCAACTTTACTTGTTGGACAAAAGGTATTCTTAAGCAAAACAACAAAAAAAAGGAGGGGAGGGGGAGGAAAGGTACTCGTAGCAGACCAACCTTAAATGTGGAGCAAATCACATTCCCGTGTATAAAAATTTATGACTACTCATACTCATACTCTGTACCAGAGAATGAAAATCTGACTTCAGCACTCTTCATTAATGCACCTTCCATTAGCACTTTTCATTAACATATCCTTCATTACCAGACACAGGCTTAACAAGGGGTAGTAGCATGACACAGATGTATTGGACTTACTGTCCCTTAATAATGCTACAATGATGTATTTCCCAGATAAATCAGGCTCAAGACGTCCTCCAATGTACCCTATCGGGGTAATGTCCAACTTGATTTACTCGTTCTATATTAAGTATTCTTAAAATTAGGTGTTTGTATCAATACCTCAGGAATATGGAGCTCTCTTAACTGGTCTTCAGTAATTTCACTCAGTTCTCGAAATGCCATTGTAAAATCAGCCTTGGTATCTTCCATAATCTAGTGAAACAGAGATCCTTCTATCAGTACTTTTCAAGTGTGGGGTATCAGTTCAGACGTTTGCCAACAAATTTAGCAAAGTAAACTCACTTTTAAGAGGAAAGCAATCAAATAGTTATCATTCTCATTCTCCCCAAGAAGACCCAATTTTGCTTTGAATAGTTCTGTGAAACTGAAAAGCATAACAAAGTTAGGAAATCTTTACATAATATAATTTATAGTACTGCGACTAGAAGGTTTGAGTTCTGAAACTGCATACCGGCTGTAATAGCGCTCACCATACCCCTCCAAAATCTGGGGAGCTCTGCAAAAACAAAAGAAATGTCAAGTTCTATGGAACTAAAATGCTCCTGTGGGTAAAACCCTACTGTACACTAAACAAAGAAAACTACTTCTGACTGATATCTCAGAAACACTGATATACTGAATCATCTTCATATAAGAATCTTTACAACACGCTATTAAAATACTACCTCGTTACTTCAGAAGGATGCATGGTGTTAATAAGTAAGCATCTTAAGGAATGAGCTAGACAAACATGAAACAGAAAACTAGAGGTAAAGGTCCTACCTTCGTGAAAGGAGAATGAATCACACAAGACCTAGTACCTCTTTGTGGTCCTATTTTGCTATTATTTATGAGCAGTGAACACCTTTCTTCCCTCCCTCCAACCTTATTCTGGCCAATAATTAATCCAGAATCAATTTCCACTTAAAAAAAAAAAAAAAAAGATATTTTAAAAGCTAATCCCTTTCTTTCCTATGCATATGGTGATTACAGGGTCTCCCATCTCACTACTTCTTTTAAGCATTAAGATATTTTAAAGATTACTTACAGCTGCTTTTGCCTGGGATCCAATAAGGGGTTTAGAGCTTGTAAGAGCTTGCTCAGATTAAACAGCCCAACATTTGCCTGATTTCCTATTTTATATCTCTTTTCATCATCAGATGAGTTTGGAACAAAATCTGTTTCAAACAAAACACTATTTTTCCATAACAGAGCAATTACAATAAACAATCAATGCTAAAATATTGAGAGTGAACTCATAAGAGACCTAAAGCTACTAAATATTTAAAGTCAGATCACAAGGATACTGATTTAAAGTGAATTAACTCAACATTTGAAATTTGAAAATTTCAAACTCTAAAGGGACAGAGTAAGGTTCCTTTTCAGCAGCCTGTACCTCACCATGTTTTAGACTTGTGACTGAAACATTGTTGATAACAAACCAATGTTTTACACATTGCTAGCAGTGCTGGCACAGCATCAAGGCCACCTTGCATCTGCAACCCCAGAAAGTTAGGGTAGGATTGGCCAAGAGGCTCAGAGGGGACACAGCTGGGACAGCTGACCAAAGGGATATTCCATACCCTATAACATCATGCTCAGCAATTAAAACTGAGGGTAGTTTTTCCAAGGCAGCTGTTGCTCAGGGACCAACTCAGCATCAGTCTGGTGGTGGGAGGCAGTGAGTAAATGCCTTTGCAACTTGTTGGTCACCCCTGCCCCTTTTTTTTCCTCTTTGCTTATTCAACTGTCTTTATCTTGACCCATAAGCTTTTTCTCATCCTTGCTTTTCCAATTCTCTGCTTCATTCTGCAGCAGGGGGGAGTGGACAAGTGGCTTGTGGGTCCTCAACTGCCAGCTGGGGTCAACCCACCACATAATAGAATATCCAATATATAATAATATATAGTAATCATTCAATAAAGTAAAAATAATATGACATTTATTCTCATGAGATTTCCTTAATTTGAGGCTGGAAGCTCATGAAAACAACACGGTGAGATAATCACTGCTGGTTCTGAAGCTTACTCAGATATAACCTCTACACAACAATCGAATAATATGTGTTTATGTACATACTGGACCTATATATATCAATCCCAGATCAAGTTCATACTTTCAAAGAAAGGTTGTGTAGATTTGATTAGTTTTCTTCAAACATATAATTAGCTGCTGTGACTATAAAGGTAGAGCTTGATGCATGCAAAATTACTGAATTCCACTTCTGCTTTTGGCTACTTCCAGCAATACATAATTTTTAGTTTTCTAAGGTTCTATTGTAGCATCTATTCAACTGATGAAGTTCAAGTGGAAACATTCTCATGAAAATTTGTTTAACAATATTGGTTTATGAAAATTGGTTTATTTATCTCATGAAAATTGGTTTAACAGTAATATTTCTTTAATGCAACCTGTACAGTCTATCATGGCCACTGATAGAATTTTTTTCCCTAAAATGCTTCAAACAATACACATGCTTAGGATTTTTCTGCTAATAATGTTAGGAGTTTTCATGCACACAGAAACTACATAACAAAAAGATTTTAAGAAAAAAAAATTAAAAACAGGTGCTACACTCACTTGGGTCATAGGAGTCCATAAATCCAAACGGACCATAATCTATTGTTATGGACAATAAACTGAAGTTATCTGTATTGCACACACCTGCAATTAAACAAAGAGGAGAAACAAAGGTTAAAATTCCACCTGACCCCGCAGCCTGTAGCAGATTTGCCGTGAAACAAATCCACTGCATCTGAGAACTCTGGAGCAGCTACTTTTCAGAAACGGGGCTCTGGAAGATCAGCTGCTTGGCGCAGGACGAGGAGGAAGCGCCGGGCCCGCCCCTCGCTCCCCGCTCCAGGCGGCGCCGCTCCCGCCTCGGGCCCTCAGGGCAGTGCCGGGCCCGCCCCGTCCCGCGCAGCGCGGCCGCTTCGGCAACGCGGCGCTGCTTTATCTGTAATAACAGAAATCTGAAGCAAAGGTGGGCAGCGCTGTACCTCACGCGCTATAAGAGCCCGGGTTTTTATGCGGATGGATCAAATTCAGAGCAGTTAAACTTGTACATGACATCGATACGTTGTCTTCGTACGTTGCAACAATTCTGGGGATTCGTGATCCCACCAGGAGACAGCAGAACTAAAGGCTAAAGTGAAAAATAAACCCCATTTTTAAGCATATGACTATAAAAAGCCCCTCCTGTAAAGTCAATGCAGCTTACCATGTGCAAACCCCACAGACATCCACAATGCGATCAGATTTGCAGTCTCTGATACGACTGTAGAGAAAAATTCCTAAAAGCAAATACATCTTTTACTTCAAGTCCTCTGGATCAAAAATAGTAAATGATATAAACATTTTATTCACCTTAGAAATACATAAGACATTCTATTTTAAAAACTTGTATCTCTGTCTGTCAGAACTTTTCATTCACATTCTAAATTACGAGTGCATAATAAACTTATCCAGCAAAGTCTATAGTTAAGCAAGTATTTACAGATACCCTAAAAGACATAAAAAGTAAAATTGAGAAAAAAAGAGAAACAAATACACTACATATAGTAGTGTGTATACTAGAATATACTGTATATACTACATTTATACCATTTATATAATGAAAAACTTCATGACCACTGCGCACTGAAAATCTGAGCGGTAAGAGAACAAAAAAATAACAGAAAATGAAAGCTTCACAATAAACATTTCAATAATGAAAAGTGGTGAAGAGTGTTCATATTTCATTTTGTGAAAACAAAACAATCAAGAAGCAAATTTTTACTGCATAGAATTAACAAACTTTTGCTAAAAAAACCTGGAAGCTTACTTCAAAACTTAAGACCTTTTAAAAGCTGTAACTCTGAAGAGCGTTGTGGAATTTTTGCTCACATGCCTGTGGAAATTAAAAATAAGTTTTAAAAAAGACTTACCAGATACCTATTTGAATCATTCATATCTATTGATGGAAAATGTTCCTGGATGATAAAGTCCAGTAATTTTCTGTAATAGGAGAGGCAGAATTCTTTAAACAAAACTGGTACTTTTAGAACTCATCATTCAAAATTCTTGTTTTCAAACAGCAAACTGCTAATCAACAGATTGCCACAGATGGTTATTAGAAAACTTAGTGTATTTATTCAAATGAGTATGGAATTAAGCTCTTCCAAATGCTTAGAGATAAAACCTAACCCTAAGGTTCTAGTGATAAACACGGCTGGAGATTGCTACACAGAGTAAAAATTATTTCCACACATTAAACTCCTGAGCAGAACAGGATCTGGTTTTGCATGCAGCAATATCCATTTTTAGGAAAATAGAGTTTGCATATCCCCCCCCCAAAAAAAGAGTACACAATTACAAGAAATAATTCTTCACCAGAATTTTAAAAAAGAAAATTTTATGGCTGAATTCTTTAACCAAAAAATACTTTAACACAAAAAACCTAAACCAAAACTTAAAAGCAGTTCCCTAATTCAGTCTTTCTGTTTTACAATAAAAATCTGCTGAGATTAAAAAACAAAACAAATCCAAGAATAGTAGCTGTGTAGAGTGATGTGGGAAATTAAACTGAATTAGCAGTTACTACAATGTACAACTGCTGTTATGAGTCCTTCCTCATTCATAAGCAACCCAGAACAACTTCTATTGCTCCTTTTAAATATTTACAGTAGACCTAAAAATTTGTCATGCTGAGAGGCTTAAAATTGTGCAATGATTTCTTACCTAGCATACTTCTCTAATTCTGCATGTTTCTGAAGAGCATACTCTATACAACATACTTACACTAGTGATTTATTTCATATTTTTGTTAATTTAGCTTTACAGACAACTACAAAAAATGTAGGAACTTATACTTTCAATTTACAAATCTTTCCACAACAAACAACTCCTCCCTAGTGCTTAGTTACTAGAATTATTTCAGCTACAAAACCTTTCTCATTTTCTAAGACCCAGGATTTTTACCCTGATGAGGTATCTTTTGAATGCTTGTATAAAAATAGCAGGTTACCTATGCATAATTCTAAATTATGTAATCTTACTTTCTAAATAATTTATATCTAAAATCCAAGTGTATACATGCATTCTAATATGTATTCAGTTGTTGAGAAAAACTATTATAACTACTATGAAGATTAAATTCAAACCTTTGTAAGTCCAGTTCCCCAGAATGAGCTAAGATTTCTAAGGATCCTATACGAAACCATGACTTGGCAAGACGTAGCACTATTGCACCTTAAATAGAGAGACACATGTGTTTAAATGTAAACAGATTATCAGCAAAATAAAACAGTTGCATAGTAAAAGCCATCATGTGTTGTTTCTATAGACACAGAATTTATATATGCACAGTTAAACTGGTATTTTTGTAAGTATGCTTAACACGTAACAGATGAATATGTATAATGTATAATATTACTTCACTAATAGTACATTTTAACGATAAAGCATAATTGGTATACCAGTAACCACAGGCAAACTTCTGTTAGTGCATAGAATTACTCCAGAGATGGCAGGAACAGAGAAAGAACCAACATCAACAGATTTTCCCCATATTGTGCCATCCCACTCTTTCAGAGCAGGTGTAGATGATGTAGCAATGGCACAGCCACTGTAGCATTTCCATTGTTTTGATAGCAGTAGTAGGATGGTGGGAAATTTTCCTATATCATTTTTGTAATGGCAAGTGAAAATAAAACTTATATTCCTGCAACATGTATGTCACAATCACAGAAGACCTGTTCATAGGGCTTCCTCTCTTCAACCAAGATGTGTTTCAGGCTGATTTTCCCAGGACAAGTTTTATATCTCAATAAATGAAATTAAACCTATTTAGTACTTTTTATTACACATTTTTGCATGGAGAATGAAGTTACAGTGTTGTAACGTTATCTCAAAATATGTTCATTACCTCTTTCTTTCTTAATGTTTCCATTGTAAAACTGGTCTCTCCACACATCATCATCACTTACAACTAAGCTGTAACAAACAGGAAATGAACATTAAAAGGTTATCTCAGCAAAAATAATTTACAATGAAGATCAAGTCACATTTTATATAAATTCATTTTGCTCATAAAAAGAAATATCTTTTTGGTGGCATAGCTTTGTATTTAAAAATGACACAGGCAAAGATTAAGCCAAGGCTTATCAGGGTTCATTAGCGAGGCGCATTTATTTTGTGCTTAATACAACGTTGTCCAATTTTGATTATTCACACTGTTCATGGGAAGGGGGCTGCGCTAAAAAAAAAAACCCACCACTGCATTCACTTGGAACCTCAGTGACTGATTAGTGTGATTATAACATTAAATGAGTCACAATTTCCCTGAGGACAACACTGAAATCTTGACAGAGAAAGTAGAAACCAAATTGTTGCATCAGATGGAGGCTGCCCTTTACATGAGCCAAAACTGTTATCTCTGGAACTTTGGGAACAGATCTAGGACCCTTAGCAATCAGGAACTCTTCAAATATTATCAAGACACAAAAAAGACATCATTCTAATGATACATTACAATTATCCCTTCTTAAACGGTAGTAGTGCTTGGATTTTTAAAACCAATCTCTTCCGTTCATTTGCCTTAAAATTCTGCACATGCTATACATTTTCATATTTACCCATATATTGAGATGTGTGAGTGTTTAGAACAACTTGCTCTAAAATATTTCACAACTTACATTAATTTTTTGGAATAAAATATGTAATTTCACTGTATTTTCTGTTACATGAGGAAAAAAATCAATCCAAATAAACTATGCAAGGGTATCGTGTTCCTCCTCTAAGGTTAACAACTACGATGTTTGCATTCCAAAGAAGCTGGGATGACACTAACAATCCAGCAGAAGAAATGCTTGGTGCTATCTTCTGAAGGAGTCTTATCCCCTTAATAGGCCAAGAAGAATTCTTGTTCAAGAGTCTAGTAGCAGGATAATTTAGCTCATTTTGTATAATTTTTCTTTATCTTAGCTTGTTGAACTGGAAAATATTTTTTTATTCAGGACTGACACGGACCTGCTGGAGTGAGTCCAGAGGAGGACCACAAAACTGGTCAGAGGGCTGGAGTACCTCTCCAGTGAGGACAGGCTGAGAGAATTTGGGCTGATCAGCCTGGAGAAGAAAAGGCTCTGGGGAGACCTTACAGCATCTTCAAGTACCTAAAGAGGGTCCACAGGAAAGCTGGAAAGGGACTTTTTGCAAGGGCTGTTAGTGATAGGATGAGGGAAATGGCTTCGTACTGAAATGGGTCAGGTTTAGATTACATGTTAGGAAAAAGTTCTTTACTCAAAGGGTGGTGAGACACCACCAGAAAGGTGGTGGATGCCCTATCCTTGGAAACATTCAAGGTCAGGTTGGATGGGGCTCTGGACAACCTGATCTAGTTGAAGATGTCCCTGCTCATCAGGGGCAGTCCCTGTCCCCCCATGCAGGGGGGGCTGGACTAGATGACCATTAAATGTCCCTTCCAAACCAAACCATGATTCCATGATTTAAAACAGTTGGGTAGCACACTATTTGATATTTAATGCAGCCACTTGTAACTGCTATCTGTTAAGGAGTTGAAGACAGCACAGAGACATACACAGCTGTGATCAAGAAGCAAACCTAACATTCCATTCATAAATACGACTGAAGACAGTCACAGTGTTAAACTAACTCCCAAGAGTTAAATTTTGAGAGTACACTAGAGTCAGGGTTTACATACTTAAGCATAAAATTTTAGAAAGAATTCAGTTGGACCAAAAATGTGGGGTATGCATACATAAATATGCACCAAAAAATAATGAAAAGAAATTTTCTGAATTCTTACACGGTGCAGTTGCTTGCAACAGCAACTGTGGCTTTGAAACTGAATTATTATTATTACATTCAGTAATTTTGAAGATATCTAGTAGATATACAAACTGAAATGTTCTGTTAACTGCAAAGAACAAGCAGTGAATTGTTCCAGAAGGTGAGAAAATGTATCTAGAAATCAATCTGCTCCCATTACTGGAGCTATACTGATACAAGTAGCATTAGGACTTCTTTTTTTCAATTATTCATCTGGAACCAACTGGTGTGTCTGTAGGACTGAGTACAAAAAACTCTGACATAAATGAGGTGGATGAAGAAAATCTTAACCCTTTAAAAGAAAACAAAAAAATTCAAATACAGGGAGGGAACCTCAGATGCTAACAAAATATTTTGTGCGTCAGAGCATCAGGAGACAGAATAATAATGCTAATAACAATGCTACTAAATGTTCCTATTTTGAACAGATCTCTGCCAGAAGGGTTGTTTCTTTTGACTCTAACTCCTAGCAGGCTCTCTGCAAAATTCCTGTAGAATACCAGCACTTCTTTTATTGCTGACAAAAAATCCATAGGGGCATCAACATTTAGTTACCAATACAAGTTAATGGACATGCAACACTTAAGGTCTGGCCACGCAGCTGAGCAGCCACATAAAGATACATTCCCACTATAAAAGTAGTTTTCAAATGGTCCCTTAGTTGGTAAGTACCATTATTGGAGAGAAGGCAGCAGCAGAACAGATGTACACTCAACCATAGGAAATGGAGCACTGAAATTGCTCTTACACCAAAGAAGCTTGGAACAGCACTCAACAGAAGCACGGATGGATTATATCCTTCCCTACCCAACTCTCACTTAAAGGCTGGACTTTACACTCCAAAGTGCTCTGCCTGCTTTTTTGCATAAACATCAAGCCTTATGCAAGTAAAGGTCACTCTGAAAACTATGCATATTAGCTCACTTTTTTGACCTAATGCATGACCCTGCTCACTGGTAGTCCCAGTATGTGACTGAAATGGTACTGTATGAAGTGTTCTTTGTCTGGCAGTACAGTCATAAACTGTAGCACCCCATTGGGAACACAGTACTTAACATTAATAGATCAAACCAACCTGCTGGGTGTTCTGGGATAAGCTGTAAGGCTTTTCCTCCCACTTCTGCCAAGATGTGACAAGACCTCTGTAAGTGCATCCCACCAGCCTCAGTACAACAGCTCCCCATTGGGAAGAATATGGATGTCAGCTGGGGTTTTTCCAAATTAGGTCTTGCAAACAGTCTGGAGATCTTGTACAGCAGTTAAGAGAGCCAGGCATTTAACCGATCTGCCAGCAGAGAACTAAGCACACTGTGTGCTCAGTAGAATTTGCACACAGTTAAAGAGTACTTTCCTACTAGTTTGGCACTGAACAATTTGTTGAGACAACAGCAAAGAGAGGCTATAACCTTCCTGATGCTCTCCTGCTGATATTCAAACAGATTTAAAGTTCTGCATTAACAGCCAACAGCAAAGGGTCTCAGCTAGGAGTCAGTGAATAAACCATCAAGCACTGCACTTCAACAGAGCAAATGTGATAGAACTAATGCTAGAGAGGTTTGCAGCCACTTTGCAAATACACATACCTGGACATGTGGCAGCTGAATACAGGCCTTTTCTGCAGAACATTTACTTTCTTTGAAGCCTTAAACGTTGGAGTACAAACTTGAGACTACTTAGAACACAAAATCAACTTGACATTTTAAACACGACAATCTGAAAACAATCAGTTACTTGATTCTGAGAAAATCATCCAAATGAGTGAAGTATTAAGTCTCCTCTGATTCAAAGAGAATTAGTTTTGGTATTTTTTTTTTATAAAATCTCTCTCTTTGCTCAAGGGGTGTTTGCATAAATAAAGAATTGAGAGCAATTGCTTACATTCAGTACTACCTCCAATATTAACACCTGTTCATATGACTGACAATTTTTCCCACTGATCTTAAAAAGTGCAACTCACCGATCATAACAGTACAAAAATAGCCACTTTCCTAGTGGAAATAGCCTAGTGGAATAGCCACATTTTCCTAGTTGGCTGGATTCTAGGAAAATTCATTCAGATGCTTGAGTGTAATAAAAGACTCATTTACTAACCATGTACAATGTATTAATAGACTCATTGATTATCCACATACACTAAAGGTACTATTACTGCTTACAGGGCAGGAATCCAGCCCTGCTGGTTTTGCAAGTCAGCAGTGAGAGAACAATTCCTTTGTATTTTAAAGAGAAGAAACTCTTGATTGAAATATCACAAACCGAGGAGAGGCCAGATAAAATCACTCAAAGTTCTACTTTTTACTTTCTTTACAAGATAAGCCACATTTCAAACAAAGGTAATTCTGTTAAGACATTCTTACCAGTGAACAACAGCTGTTTACTGATAGGCACAGACAGTACACAATATTGTTTTCAAATAAAGTAGTATTTTAACACATACCAAAGACAAAAGTGATGTGATTATATGCTGGAGCTTATTATTACTGGAAAGTTTTATCCAAAAATCTATGGAACTGGAGGGATATATTTTGTTCTGATTGCACCCTTATGAAAAGATCTATCATCTTGGAAACTAACTGTCCTGCATTATTGATGCTCAGTGAAACTCAAAATTACCTGTAAATGAAGATAATGTGAAAAAGAAAAGAAAAATACCTAGCAGCTCTGCTTGTAGGAATTCCAAGATAGTGCATAGCCTCACTACATAAAAACTCTCTAACAGAAGAGCGAAGCACAGCTCTTCCATCTCCATTCCTATGAAGAACAGAGAAATAAGGAACAGGTCACAAATCAAAGCAAATTTCAAAAAGAAAGCATTCAGTTTTGGTGTACACAGAATAACTGCAACTTACCTGGAGTATGGGGTCTTTCCTGACCCTTTCAACTGCAGTTCCCACCTCTCACCATGCCTGCAAAAATACCATTAGCATTTTTAACAGTACACTTTGGGCTATCCATCAATCAACTAAATTGAACACAGACTTGAATCAATCACTTAAAAAAAGGCACACCTGTTTGTATATACTCCGAGCAAGTGGGCTCTTCCATCCCCCAGCTGACCTGCCCAGGTACCAAACTGACAAAAATGAAAATCAAGTTATTTTCTTCTTCCATTTAGAGCAGTTATACTTGAAATTATACAAATTACATGTAGTTTCTCTGAGTTCTACACAATATAATGACACATTGTCTCATACAGTCATTAAGAGGTTGATCGCTAAAGCTGTATTTCCACAGTCACACCAATAATTAATCAGAAAACCACAGAAAAAGAATAATGGCAGTAATACCCAATTTTTTTCACCTTCCAGCTATGAAGTACAGCTACAGACCTGTCTGTTTTGTATAATGAGCCTTTAAACTCACATGGCTTGTTTTGGTTTTCTTCATTGGAAATTACAAACCAAACTCTACCATTTTTCTCCATTAATAATCATACCAATTGCAATAAAACTTAACTCTTAGTAATCACGGTATCGCAGTGAGGCTCCGCCCTTATTCACTCCTGTGAGCTGATACTACCTGTCACAAATCAGAGCTGGCCAGGCTGCAGGGGTGCTAAGCAGAGTCAGCAGCTAATGGAAGTTAAAAAGATAATTTGCTTCAGGCATAAACAGAAGCAGAGGAAGTAAACATGGTACTGAGAAAGAATATTATAGTTTTCTTCCACCTGCAGCCCCTTATGAAAATCAAAACTGCAATCAAAATGTTAATAAGTCTTCATGTACTTACAGGTATTATCAAGGTATAATTCACATGAAAATTCTATGTAATTGAACTTGGAAGAAACGAGTGCCACGGTTACCTGGTGACCCCCATATCTATGGGCCAGTGGAACAGACCCAAGTATCACTTTCCCACCACTGACGAACTCAAGAAAATCAGATGTTCCTTTGACAGATATATCAAGATCCAAAATATTTTCAAGAACTTCCTGGAGAAAAAAAGAATACAGATAGTACTTGAACATGATCAAATTTTCAGTGAACATGTTTTCTCTACAGATTTCATTACTAAAAGACAGTTCACAATATGTTTTATATATGTTTAAGTATGTTTTAAATATGTTTAAAGTGATGAGATGCTTTTACAGTAAATAGCATATGCATATTAAAATATATTTTAAAATATACTTTAGTACATGGATGAAGAATCTCTACTAATTAGAAAAACAAAAAACAACAGCCAACCTTTGAAACAGCTACAAGACGAACTCTAGATTTAAAAGGTGTAGGATAGACAATTGAAAAAATGCAGTTTCTCACATTACGGACATAATTTTCCTGGATCACATCAATTGGAAAAGAATCTGTAAACATGAAAGAAAGGAAAAATGTCTTTAAAAAAATTAATTATATATTTCTAATACCTTTCATCTTAAATCAAATCAAAATACTTCAGAAACAACTAAAACGCAAGTATTTACCACAATCTATATTAAGCCTGCATGAAAAGCAAGCCCAAATAAATTTAGGGGTTTATTCTGTTTAGAATTTTTGAAAAGAAGGAGTGAATTCTACAGTTAAAAGACTCTAGCAGGGCATGCTATTTTTAAGATCTAAACCATATCTAAGTAGTTTCATATTGCACTGCATTATATACAACCCTAAAAGATATTTTTTAGGGTTGTATATAATTATTTTTTTGTCTCATGTTTACATGAGACAAAAGTTCAGCTATTCCCACAACTGAATGTAGTTCAGTGCTGCACAATGTGGCGCAACAGATTTAAGTCATGTGCACCAGTAACTGCTGTATATAGACCATATGCAGCAATGATCACCACGTAACCTAAGAAACCCGATGAAGTCTTTTTCTGAGCAACGTAAACAGTGAATGAAGGACTCCAAAGTGCAGTTCTCGCTGTGGCACAACATGTAGTCAGAAGATGTGCTTCATTCTTCCTTCAAACCTACTCTGTGCCCTGATCCATGGTAACAGAGGACAAATACTCTTTTAAAACACTTAACTGTGTGGCTTACCATCTTTATGGATTTTTGCTTGCAACGATCTTACAATTCCACGTTAATTATATAATCCTAATACTTTATAGACACTGTTTTCTAAAAATTTTGAGTTAGCATCTCTGGACCCTTACTGTTAGCTGTGTTTGTCAATACCTCTATTCACAAATCCTGTTAAAGCCAGCTGAGACAAGATTTATCACTATTATTTTTTAATGCTCACAAGGAATTGTGTCACCTGATGAAATGAGTTCTGTAATGCTGTCATCTAAATTACCATAACGATTGCAGGCAATTATGTTTCCTGAGAGCTATAACAGTTTGTGTACTGCCAGTCAGGTGTCAGGTTATCAATTTTGCATTAACTGCGACTTGGAGGGGCAGGGGGGAACCCAACCAACCAACCAATCAAAAAAGCTCCTTACGGCCCGTCTGGTTTTGATTTTAAAAGTAATATTTGTGTATATTAGGTCTTCACTTAGTTTCTGTTCTAGTAGCTGCCACAACCCACCAAGCAAGAGCCTCCGGGCAGGGCAGGCCGTACCTAGGAGGCTGTCGGAGGACAGGGCCCAGGCGCAGAGCTCCGCCGCCCCCCGGCGCCGCGAGCACTGCCCCGGCTCGGGGCGGGAGGCGTTCGGGGCCGGGCAGAGCCCGCGGGAGCCGCACAGCGCGGCCACGCAGCCCCACGCCAGGCAGGCGGCCAGCCAGGGGGGCCACCACATGTGCCCAAACCTTCAGCGAGTCCCCA